>JBCFXI010000524.1:0-147350 GCA_038496175.1 Ampulex compressa
ATATATATGTATGTACATGTTAGGTGCGTGCGCGCGTACAGACACGTACATAATCGTCCACCCTTCCCGCTCGTCGGCTCCTCGGCCCGCCTCGACGACGGTGGCCCGAGCGTATTCCTTATCGATCGCGGGAAAAAGTCCCGATAGAGGCGATTGCGCTCGCGGGGCGCGCTCCCCCGGGACGTTGGCCGAGGAAGCGCGCGTTGGCGAGGAGAGGGACGGTGATGGGGATGGGGGATGGGGGAGGGGGGGGGGTGGGGTGGCAGGGGTCGGAGAGGTTTGCGGTGCTCGCGCTCGAGTGGCCGTAAGAGGCATCGGCGGTGCGCGTTGTCGCGAGGGCCGCGCGCGTTCCGGGTTCCGAGAGATTTCCCACCGTCGCGGTCTGCCCCCGTGTCGCGCGGCGGCCGAGCGTGACGAGACGCGCTCGCGCTCCTCGAGGAGACTCGGAAATCCATATTTGCGAGAGGCCTCGGGCGGAGGCATCTCGGGCCTAGAGGCAGGTAGACGCACCGGCCGAGCGCAACGACGCGCCGCCGTGGTGGCCGATGCATACGAACGCATGCGCATAACGAATGCGGTCTACGGTACCGCGCGTCGAGCGTAATTACGTCCCATCGAAGGAGCGAGGAGGAATCGGGTAGGAGCGGATGGGATGGGGGAGATAAGGGGGCCGGAGAATCGTTTCCCCCGCGCTCGGGGGAATTATCGCGCCGAGGTTTTTCGAGGGAGGCCCGGTTCCTCGCGGCCTCGCCTCGCCTCGCCTCGCTCCGGAATCGGGGCTCGAGGATCGAGCGTCGAGCGTCTAGTTTCGAGCGCACCGGCTCGCTGCCCCGAAGGGCACACGCCTTCGGCGCGGCGGGCCGTTGGCTCGAGTCGGAGCGGCGCGAGAGGGCGGCGGAGGGGGCGGAGGCGCGCGCGACGAGGCGCGGAGCCGAATCTCTCTCTCGGGTTATGTACTCGGCTCGCCGAGGGGAAGGAAGCGTCCGCCCGTGTGCCAGACTACAAAGCCATCTCACAATGGTGGGAGCTCGCGCGATATGCCGCCGACGGTTTCCGTTCAAATAGAGCTGCGTGCCTGCGGCTCGTTCTCAAGGTGCAGGTGTCAACTCTCCTGCGCTTCCGGACGAGATTTGTGCCATTGCCTTCCAGGAAACCGGCGGTGCGCGGCCCTCGCTTGCCGGGAGAGAACAGGTGTAGCCGAGGACGGGCCAATCCTCGCGGCAGATAAGGGATCCCCCGCGGCTTCTCGCGGCGGGCGCGCCCCTTCGATCTCGAGAGACCCTCGAGAGGGCCGCCCGCCGATCGCCGATCGCCGATCGCCGATCCGGATCCGCCGGCCGGCCCGAGGGAGGGCGCGGGGCGGAGGGAAGCGCGCTCGGCCCGAGGGGGGACCGCTTATTCGCGCCTTCCGCGTAACGCTCCGGCCGGCCACCCTGCGGAACTCTCGTTCCTCGGCCTCTCTCGCGCTACGCGTCGCCGGATCGCGCGCCGCCGAGGCGCGGGAGAGGTTCTCGAGAGCGCGCGGATTCGGGGCTTCCTTCTGGAGCGCTGCCGCCGCCCCCGCCCCCGGCGCCCCCGCCGCTCCCGACGCGCCAACAGGGCCGAGTTACGCAACGGAGTCTGGTTGCGCCGCCGATAAATTGGCATCCTCCGGCGGAGCGAGGACGGATTCACGGCGGTATCGAAGCGAGTTGCGCGCCCCGTGATTCGACGTAACCACTGCTCGTCTGCCACCGATGGCTCTCCTCCACTCGGCTAACGACGTCCACTTAACGCTAATAATTATTTTCATTGGGGGTCCCGCGTACACGGCCTGGCCTCCCCCAGCGTACGCGGCCAACTTCCTGCGCGAACGGATATAAAAATAGATCTCGGACGGCGGAGCGTTCTAGCCGACCAGACGCTTCGAGCGACTCGCTTCGCCGGCGCGAGCCTCTCTCTCTCTCTCTCTCTCTCTCTCTCTCTCTCTCTCTCTCTGGAAATCGAGAAACCTTCGACGCTCCTCGGCCCCGGCCTCAAGCCGGAGCGCCGGAGCGGACGTGCGGCGTCGGGGCGCGGAGTCGGGCCGCTCGTAAATTATTTAGGAGCTCGTCTCCACGCGTCGGATCTCGTCGCCTCGATTGGCTCTCGCCGGCCCAACCGGGAGAAAATTAAATAACAACAAAACGATAAAAGACGATTGTTTCTAAGTTTTATGGCCCCGGGATCCTCGGCCTGGCCGAGCCGGGCTGACGAGGCGAAGGGCGTTTTATTGCCCGTCGGGGTGTTTTGCCACCGACACCGCCGCTCGCCCCTCCCGATCCCTGGTCACTTTATTTGGTCCGGCCCGCGCGGATCTTTACTCCTCCCGCGTATCCTCGGCCCCGCACACCACCTCGATTTATCGCCGGCGCGGCCTCCCCTCGGCGGCTCGGCCGGAGGCCGAGAGCGCGGAAGGCTCCGCTCGCGCCGCCGCGAGGAGCCGCGCGCTCGGCCAGGCTCGGCCAGGCTCGGCCAATAGCCGCGCGATCGTTAGGCGGGTCCGCGGGGGGCTCGGCGAGAGAGATCTCGAAGAGTTTTGATTGCTCGACCCATAAAACTCGCCGAGATTTATGCTGATTATCGGCCGGTCGCGCGCGCGCGCCGCCGGACAAGAAGGGCCGAGTCCTCGAGAGGGCTGCCACGGCCCAAGTCCCGGCGAGAGGGAGGGCGCGAGGCGATCCGCGAGGCTCGCGCTTCCTCCGCTCCGGCCTCGCGAGCGCGCGAGCGGCCGGCCGCGCGAGCGCGAGGCCATCTCGCTCTCTCCGTCCCTCGTTTCTCCCCTCCCCATCCTCGTGGCCCTGGCAATAAGAGAGGGTTTACGCTTCCCGCCATATATTGCGGCCACATTTTTATTTTGACACTAATAGCCACGTGGTATCGGCCACGAGCATGACTCGAGTCCGTCCGATCGTGCTAATCCCGACCCGATATTGCCCGTATAAATCCCCGAGGCTCGCACCACGCATCGGCCGCGTCCGGGCCGTGAGGCGGAGGGAGGAGGGAGGAGGGAGGAGGGAGGAAGGTGGCGGGAAGAAGGGGCGAGGGGGAGGGGAGGAGGGGAGTCGGAGAAAAGGAGAAGGAGAAGGACGACGGACAGAGATCGTGGCTCCAATATGAAGTGGCGCCTAATGCTTTCCTGATTTATCGCGGTACCCTGCTGCCGACGATTCCTCCCGACCGAGATAGAATCTCGCGCCGGTGCTAAAAGAACTCTGGCGAAAGAAGGCGCGTTCCACAAATCATCCGCCGGCCGGCCCTTTGTTTCTTTTGTCTCGAGTTACCTTCGATCGGCGCCGCGCCGCGAGAATCCTCTTTTCACGCAAGGCGCTTTCCTCCTCGAAGGAGCGAGCGCTCGGGCCCGAGTCGAGCGCCCCCTTCCTCCGCGCAGGTAGGCGTCGGATCGAATCGAGCCGTCCGCGCTCGAGGCGACTCCGTCCCCCCTCGAAGGCCCGCTCGCGCGATCGAGCGGGCCTCTCCGCGAGTGGCTCTCCGCGAACGATTCCTCGAGGGGAGAGGGTGAGAGGGGGGGGGGGGGAGAGCGGGCTCGGGATCGCGCCCCGGCCAGGCCGGAGGGTAGGGTGGCCCCGGGTAGCCCTGGGGAAGGGACGGCGTCGGGCTAAATAGAGATGAAGATAGATACGCCCGGGTGGCTCGGGAGCCGAGGGATTGGGTTTACGCCGCTGCCTCGTAGCTCGGCCCGAGCGCGGACACAATCGGCCGTTATGATTTCGGATGCTATTTTGACCGGTCTCATCGCGATGGGTGGTCCGAGGAGGAAGCGGCACCAGAAATATGCTAGCTCGTAAACCGTCGCCCTGCGTATCGCGCGCTCGCCTCGCGTCGGCCGCGTCTCCGCCGAGGCTCGGGCGCATTTACGGAAGCGGGGAGCTGCCTCGTCGAGATTGGGTTCGCGGCGGGCGAGGCGGAGGGTCCGGTTAAAGTTAACCGTAAGGTTAACCCTTAATGCCCGGTCGAGGGGTTCGGGACACGTCTCGTCCATAAAAGACGCCGACGGTCGAGAGGACGAGAGCGACGTATCGCGGTACGGGGTGGACGGGGCGGATGGGGGCTGGTACTTCGATCCTGCCTCGCCTCGGCCTCGCACCACCTCCGGAAGCCTCGTGTCGTCGCCCTCGCGTCGGCCGTGGGTGCGCGTACGCGCCCGGCTCGGCGCTCCACGCTCGACGCCTCTCGAGGAGCGAGTACCATCTTCGGGCCTTTGAGCGCCCGCCGAGGTTGCGCGAGGCTCTCGTGCCGCGAAAGCACTCGAAGCGCGTCGGTGCGCCCTTCCGGGCCCCGCCGCGTCCGGAGGAAAGCTTCTCCGACGAGGAGAAAAACGTTTAAAAGCGTAATAGCGCGGAGGGCCAAAGTCCTGCGACGCGAACGCGGCGACGGCCCTCTTTATTTCCTCCATTATTCAAATACGGAGGTAAACGTTGATACAAACGGATAGGTAAATGGAAAGAGAGAATTGAATTGTTCGGCCCGACGGGCGTCGCGTCGCGTTGCCATGGTGGTGGCGTCGCCGAGCGTCCTCCTCGTCGTTAGAGTCGTCGCCGACGGTCGGGGAGTCGGCCGGTACGAAATTAGTTTATAAGGAAGCGATGCGGGTAAAAAAGGGCGAGCGGTGCGGCCGCGAGAGGAAGCGAGGTCGATCGGGGCCTGGAGGGGGTTTGCGCGGTGGCGCGGGGGTGCGGCGTCCTCGTATCGATGCGTCGAGGGGGATTCTTGGCGAGGAGAGGGCTCGACCGACGTACATCGGCCGATATACGCGCTCTCGCGTTTCCCCCGAGTCGCGCATTGTTCTCGCCCTACGCCTCGCGTTGCTCGCAGAGCGCGTGCCTCGCCGGCCGAGGCTGGCAGGGGTTCCGGCGGAGCAGGGTGCATATGCGCTGATAGTCCGTAATACCGTCTCTAATTCCATGCAGGAGCCGATGCGATTCGGGCGCCGAGATAAAGCGAGTCCGCCTGGTCGGAGGCCGAGGCGGGTGGCGGGTGGCGGGGGGCGGGGGATCGGCGGGATCGGCTCGCGGGGGAAAACTCGGCGAGAGCGGCGAGAGTTGGCGGTCTTGTCCGGCGATCGAGGACCGCGGCCGGCCGTCTTTGGGTCGGGGCCGGCATGTTCTCGACCGCAGAGGCGGAGGGCGGCGGAGGGCGGCGGAGGGCCGCGGAGGGCCGCGCGCCGTGGCACGGGTCGACCGCAAACCGACAAGGTCCACGCGCGCTCTCCTCCCTCCGGCGGCTCGACGCGGCTCGTGCGCCTCGCGAGAGGACACCGCGGCGCCGATCGGATCTCGGGGCCGACTAACCGGTCCTCCGGCCGACGGACCGCCGGGCGGTTTGCCGGCCCGAGGGAGGAGCGCGGCCGCGAGGCCGAGGCGGGCTTTGGGGCGGAAGCGAGGATCCGCCGGCGGCGGCTGCGGTGCAACTTTTCGATATTCGATTACGAGTCGGTCCTCTACCGATCGGGCTGCCTCCTCCGGGCCCGGGCCACTCGAGTTCGAGATCGTTCGAGATCGCGCTCGCTTCGCGCCCCTCGCGGAGCGCTCCGCCCCGGCGACGGGAGAGGCCGCGAGCCGAGCGACCTCGGGCCGAGTCGTAGAGGGGCTCGAAGGCCTCGTTTCGAGCCTCGAGCCCCGGAGCTCCCCTCGCGCGTGCCTGGCCGCGCTGTCGCTATCCGAGGAAAGAACTGCCGAGCGCGTATCGCGAGCGTCCTTTCCACGGCGAATCAAAGTTTCGCAATCGACGCTCTCGCCCTCGCCTTCTTGGATAATCCGCGGTCCAAATTGGCAGGATTACGCGCGTCGAAGACTGGGCCACGTCCTCGAGATTGCCGGGATTACGCGGCTGTAACGCTCGTCGGGCGAGCTGTGTCGTACGTGCAAATACAGGTATTACGGGGTATTATGCCGACTACGCATGGCGCGAGGCGAGGAACGCCGCCGCCGCCGCCGCCGCCGCCGCCGTCGTCGTCGCCATCATCCTCCTCGAGAGCCGACTCGGCGTTTGCCGACACGAGCGATTCCCATCTCTTCGAGGCCCTCTCGAGAGGGTCGCGGGATCTCGCCTTCGTGGGATCCGGCAGTTTGTCGGCCAACCCCTCCCGTCCGCGCACCACGAGCGCAACCACTCGACGGCTCGAGCTCGCGTGTTGGATCCGATTTCGCGTCGCTCGCGCACCCCCGATGGAGACGTTTCGCGCCTCGACGAGTTTCCTCGAAATCGAACCCGTCCCCCAGGACGATATATCGTCCCCCGACCCCTCGAGCTACGCAGCCCATCGCTCGCGTCGCCGGACGCGCGCGTTCCTCCGCGAGGAGGCGCGAGCCAGGCCGAGATGATCCCCGCTAATTTCGCGTCCCGATTTCCCCCGAACGTTTCGGCAAACGGGGCAGGGCTAATAAGCCACCCTTGGAAACCTCGAAACATAAATAAGTAAGGTTCGCCGAAATCGTAATGCTCCCCAGCGCGGCGCGGCATAAAGATTAAAATTAGCTTCGCTGCCGAGCGAAGGAGAGAGAAAGAGAGTGAGGGCTCGAAGACGGAAGGGAGGGAGGGAGGGTGAGCGCGAGAGCAAGAGCAAGAGCAAGGGCAAGATCGCGCGGCCGGAGGGGAGTCGTCGAAAGGAGGAGGAGAGAGCGCGGTCGCCCCAACGAGTATTATGCAAAGCCACGAGCAATAAAAATAACATATTGCGAGCGGGGGCGGTATAAGTTTTAATCCAATATTACTAAGATAAGTCGGGAACCCCCGGCGCGGTCCCGTGGAAAGAGATTTCTTTTGTGTAACGCACCCCCGGCTTTGCATCGTGGTTATTAGAAAATGTTCCTCCTCGTGCCGGCTCCCCGCCGCCCCTCCGTCGCTCCGTCGAAGGTGCGCCCTCCGGGCAAGGTGCCTCGCGGCCGGCGCGTCGCGCGAAGACGAGGCGAGTCCGTCGGGCGGGGTGCGGGGCCGGAGGGCAGGGAGGGCGAGGAGGTCGACTCGGGGGCTGGGAGGTCGGCTCGAACGAGCGAGCGACCCTTTTCCACTCGGCGCGCGAAATCGGACAAATCCAATCTGACTGACGGGATTGCGGGGGGCGCAACGCGGAGGGCCAGGAGGGAAGGGGCGGCCGGGTGGAGGGGGGGGGGGGCGAGAGGCGACGAGGAGAAGCTGGAGCGGAAAGGAAATAATAGAGGAAAAGAGAGAAATAGGTGGCGCGAGCCCTCGTAAAAATTTATAATTTGGAAAATACAGCGCGGTCGTTGGATCTCATCCGGCAATCGGGTTTATAAAGCGGGAAATCGAAGGACCGACCGTGGCGCGGAGAAATTGGGGAAGGGCAGAGGAGCG
Organism: Ampulex compressa; assembly: GCA_038496175.1. Classification (NCBI taxonomy): domain Eukaryota; kingdom Metazoa; phylum Arthropoda; class Insecta; order Hymenoptera; family Ampulicidae; genus Ampulex; species Ampulex compressa. The sequence continues at coordinate 7,354 of JBCFXI010000524.1, forward strand.
TGCGGGGGAAAGCGGAGGGAAGGGGCGGCGAGGAGCGGCGTCACGGCCGCCACCACTACCAGCGCGTCCACGAGGACGACCACGGCCGCGACGCCGCCGACGCCGGGAAGGAGGAGGAGGAGAAGGAGGAGGAGGAGGAGGAGGAGGACAAAGGCGACGTCGCGGACGATAACGGCGAAAGACTTTTGACGAAAATTGAAGTCGTTGTTATGACGGGAATTGCGCGCGACGAGGCTTTACGAGGGTACGCGCTCTCGTCGACGGTCGCAACTTTGGGAAAAAGGATCCCGAAAATGGGACGGGAGATGGGAGCGCGGCCGAAATCGGCGAGGGCGATCGAGGAAGCGTGAGAGAGGGTAGGGCGGGAGGGGGGTGGAGGCGGGCCCAGGCGTCGCAGCCGGCGGAGCTCCGAGAGAGCCGGCGTACTTTTCCGCGGGTTTATCTCGGCGCGGCCCGAGAAGGTTCGACCCGCGGCAGGACGGTAGCAGGATGCGATAAGCGGCTCGCGGCTCGTAATTCAAAGATAGCGAGGAGGCGAAAGGCGCGCGCACAGTGGCTCCTTTGTCGCGGGGCCCGGATCGAACGCGAAAGGAGATTAGGCGGCGCAGCCTCCGCGCCGGCCGAGCAGCCCCCGGGGGGGTGGGGGGCGGTCGCGGGCCGCGAGGAGGCCGGCCGAGAGAGCGGTTAATCCGCAACGTCGAACACGAGAGAGCGGCGTATCGGCAGGCAGCCCCGAGCGATAGATTTGGCCAGTGCGCGAAAACGGGGTTGCAACCCTCCGGTGGAAGTGCACCCTATCCCTCGGCGGGCCATTAATAATATACCCATATTGGACACAATTCACCTTGAAATTAACCGGCAGCCGATTGGTAAGCCCGGCCAAATTGACTTCGAAATTGACAATTTATGGTCGCTCGCTCGTTCGCCCGCTAGCCGACTCGCTCGTTCGCCCGCTCGCCCGCTCGGCCGCGCCTTCCTTCGAGGCTGATTCCGCGCCCCTCGCCCTCGGCCTCGCCCTCGCCACGACATCCCTCCGAGCCTCGAGCGGGGCTCGCGCTCTCCTCTTCCTCGCCGGCCGAGGCCTCCTCCCGCCTCGGTCCTCCGCGGAGGAGGAGCGGCCCGGAGCTTCCTTGCGCGCAGAAGGGACTCGCAGGGCCGATCGAGGACACGCCGCGATCGAGGGAGCGAGGGAGCGCGCGCCATTGCCGACCAATTTCGATCTTCCGTTTTTCCTCCCTTCGATCCGGATCTACCGGTTCGTTGCCAACCTTTGGCCCCCTCGGCCCTCTCGGCGGCCATCGGCCGCGCGGTTCGAGCGGGGCCGAGGGTGCCCCGGGCGTGCTCTCGAGAGTTCGAGAGGAGCGCGCGCGGAGTCTCGTCCCGCCCTCGGCGTGGGCCGGGGCCGAGCGGTTCGAGATAGAGAGAGAGAGAGAGAGAGAGATCGGCGCCGCGGAAGGCCGCCGGCCGAGACTCGCGGCGGCGAGACGCGCGTCGACGGAGGAGGAGGAGGAGCGGCGAGCCGCAAGAGTCCGCGCGCCCGGCGGAGGCGGAGAGGCCTCCCGGAGCCGCGCGAAGCTCGGGGTAATGCGTTACCTCGATGACGGGTGTCTCTAACCACAGTAACTCTCTACCACTGTGCAGCTCCAGGCCAGGAAGACCCCCGAAGAGAGCGTCCGTCGGCCTGAGCCTGGCGGCGAGTCACCTGGCCGCGGCGGCCGGCCACCACCCGCAGCACTCCCTCAAGAAGCACCGGATGGACAACGGCGACTACTACGAGAACGGACATCTCGGTGAGTACTCTCTCTGGCTCGGCGGCTCTGCGCGGCCGTCCGGCCGCGCGGCCCACGGGCCGACCCTACCGATCAATTAATTAGGGGAATCAAACGCACTTGGAGCGACCAAATTAACTGCGACTGCACCGCCGTCGTGTTGCGGCCTGCGGTGCCGGTGGCCGCGACGCGTCTGCCCTTTCGGCCTCTCTCGGCCTCTCGGCCCTTCCGCCGCTCGCTCGGCGCGTCGGCCGACGGCGCGCCTCCGCGGGCCCGCCGCGGCGCCGACGAGCGCCGGGCCGAAATTGTTTAAGCAAATAATCGCGAGTATACCGACCGACCAATTTTACGGGCAAATACGTTTGACGGTGCAACGTTAATGAATTAATGCCGCGCGGCGTTCGCGGGCCGCGCCTGCAGCCACCCGCGCCGCTCGTCGGGGTAAACGTTGAAACGCCCGGCAATTAATTACGGCCGTGCGGTAATTGTATAATTGTTTTGCGATTGGAATTCCTGGCCGGGCCGGCCGAAGCCGAGCTTTTCCTGGGCCGGGCAGCGGGCGCGGCCGAGACGCGGAAGACTCGGCCCCGCTCGGCCCTCGATCGAGGCGCTCGGGGATCTCGATCGTCCCCGTCCCGAGAGGGCCGACGAGAGACCGGCACGCGGCCGCCGTCGGCCGATACGCGTCCGCGTCCTCTCTCCGAAACGAAAACCGATGAGAAAGACAAATAGCCGCGGGGGCAGGGCCGCGCTGGCCCTCCGCCGCCACCCGCGGCCGTCTTCCTCCTCCCCGCCCCTCCCCGCCCCTCCCCGTCCCACCCCGTCCCGCCGAGCCGCCGAGCCAGCCGCGGCTACGCGATAAACTACGACGACTATCGGCCAATAACGACGCATTCGTGCGTTCCGCGGGGTAATTATTTAATGCATCGATTACCGAAACATCGCTAATCAAATTGGCTCCGTGCAATTTATATTACATGACCTAATGCACGGCGAATCGCATATTAATGCGCAAACTAAGCGAATTATCCAACCATCCGCGAGCAGAGTTTCGAGGGAAGGGAGGCGAGCGCGGGGAGGGGCAGGCGTCGGGGGGCGGGGGCGGGGGCGAGGGCGAGGGCGAGAAGGCGGCAGGTAGGACCGACGCGGCGGTCCTTGGGGCGACACGCGGCTCGGCCGGACGCGCCGGCTCGGAAGGATGGCGCACCACGGAGAGAGCGAACGCTCGTAAAAGCATTGATTAACCGTTGGCGGTCGTAGGTCAGCCGGCGCGGCTGGCCCGTGTGCCAATAAAACCCGGCTAATGGGGGCGGGGGAGGAGGGCGCGACGTCGTTCCGATATCGCGCGTCGAACGCCCCGGAAGCCCATTTTCCGCGCCGCGACGATTTTTGCGCCGATCAAACGACGCGCACCCCCGTCCAGCCCCGTCCAGCCCCGTCCAGCCCCGTCCGGCCCCGTCAGGCCACCCCTTCCGTCCCCTCCCCCCCGTTCCCTCCGGCCGCTCTCCAGCCCGCCGGCCGAGAGCCAGGCCAGACCTCCCGCGGAGGTGGAGCGCGCCGCGACCGCAGGAATTCTCGGCGCGCGTTGGCAGATCAAGGCGCCTCGGGGGGCCGGGGCGAGGGGCGCGCCGGCTTTCGAGGGAGTTCGTTTTCGCGGAGGAAAATGGGCCGGCACCGTAGAACCGGCGTCGAGGCGCGGGACTTCCCGGTAGGGGTCTTCCCGGCGCCCGGCGCTTGCCTCCGCGCGGAAGGGCGGCGAGGGGCGCGAGGGGACGGCGTCCTCGGGCCCCGCTCCGTGCGCGGCGGCCGAGGGTGTCGCGGGGGTCGGAGGTGGCCACGGGGCGAGGCGGGGTGCGGGGGGGGGGGGGGCGGAGGGTGTGGACGAAAGCGAACGCTCTTTGGGGAGACGACGGCAATTTCCCGGCGGTTAAAACCGCGGCTAATTGCTTCAAAAATCTGTACAATTTCCAGGCAGCCCCCACGGTGCGCGGAATGGGGCGCGCGTCGTCGACGGCGTCGGCGATGGTGGTAGTCAACAATTTACTCGTTAGCGGCCGGCGAGTGCCGTGCCGCTCAATTAACTCGCGAATCAACCGGCCGGCCGCTTTGTCCGCGCGCGAATATTTTTATAATTTGCACGGGCTCGGGCCCTCGTGACCAACAAACGCGCGGAAGTGCGGGATAATAAAAAAAAGGCTCGGAACGGGCAGGCGCGCCGCCGGTTAGTCGCTGGCCGGCGAGGGGCGAGGGGCGAGGGGCGAGGGGGAGTGGGCGGGGGTTGGCCAGCGGCTCGGGGGCAGCGGGCCGTGGGAAGCGGGGGAGGGAAAAAAGGCGGGTGGGGAAATGAAAACCGACACCGGCGGGATCGGGCTTGTTTTCCAGCGGTAAAACGCCCCTCGACACAGGGGTAAACGTCTACTTTGGAGAGCGATATCGAAACATCGGCCGGCGGTTCGCAGTCGGTCGCGTGCACGCGCCGCCGCTCCGGCCGGGGCGCTCCCTCGGGCCGGAGGGGAGCCGCTCCTCGCGCTTGCCCGCTCGGACGCTCGGCCTCCTCGCGAGCGCGCCGCTCGAGGAAGCTCGCGAGTTCGCTTTCCGCGGAGCCGGCCGCCGCCGACGAAAAGCCCGCGGCGGGCGTGGCGCGATAAAGGAAACCGGTATCGGAGCGCCGCCGGGGGGGGGGGGGGGGGGGGGGGGGGGGGGGGGGGGGGGGGGGGGGGGGGGGCGGGTTTGGGTGCGCAGCCTCCGCCCCCCCCCCCCCCCCCCCCCACGACCCTCCTTCCTCCGGAGAGCCTCCGCGCGCTCGTTCGGCGGTGCGCGAGAGCGCCGGTTCGGGCTCCCGTCCTACCGACCCGCCGACCTACCGACCTACCGACCTACCGGCCCTCCAGCCCGGCACCAGGGCCCGGGGCCCCCGTCGGAAGGGGGCCAGCCAGTCGGAAGATATTAATAACAAAATATGATATAATGGGAGCATCCCCGGTGGAATACAATACGATGTTTGTACGAAGGATTAACCGGCGTAGCGTGGACGTGAAAAGTATCGACCCGAGGCGGACGGAAGGGGCGCCGACGGGGCCGATGCGCCGAACGGACTACCGCAACTCGGCCCGCCTCAGGGGCAGATGGTTCGGAAACGCGGCCCTCGGCTTCTTCGATCCTCGCTCTCGATTAGCCCGCGCCCGGGGAGCCAGGCCCGGGGAGGGGGAGGGGGAGGGGGAGGGGGGGAGATGTACCTTCGAGATTAGTCCGCCGCCGATTCTTCGAGTCGGCACGCCCGGCCGAGCCTCGAAATTTTCAGCGGGCGTTCGACGCGCGCGAGTCGCGAGCACCGATCTCGAAGGATTTCGGAGTCGAGTAGGCCGCGGCGAGGGGGAGGCCCGCCGGAGATATTATCGTCCGACGAAGCTTCGGCGCGAGCGAGACGCGTCCAGCGCGAATCCATCCTTTCTCGAATAAAATATGCATCCCTCTATGCTCGAGCCGACCATCGGCCTCCTCCTCCTCCTCCCCCTCCTCGCCGGGCCGAGCCGCCCAATGTGGAGCGAAACCCGAAATTGGGGCCCGGGGCGACGATCGCGCGCGTACCGCCGATCCTCGGGAATAGGTAATTTACCCTTGGACGCGGGGCCCCGATCGAACCTAATTTTACAAATTCGCGATACGATCGGACGAACGCACGGGCGGACGGGCGGACGGACGGACGGACGGACGGACGGACGGAGGGACGGAGGGACGAAGGGCCCCGCAGGCCGGTCGCTCGGAAGCGGTCAGCGGAAGGAGAGGAAGAGCGAGAGGGAGAGGGAGCTCGCGGCGCGATAAAGAGAGCGTTCTCGCACTCGGCGTCGGCGGCCTCGCGCGTCGGTCCGTCTCGCGGCGCGGCCTCGAGGACGACGCCGCCGCCGCCTCGGAAGGGCGCGGGGCTCGGAGGAGGGCCTGGGAGGGCCGACGGGGGGAGGGGAGGACGAGAGACACGAGGGACCGCGAACCGCGAGGAGTGTAAATAATACCAAGCCCGATCGTGGGCGTGGCTGACAGAACTCTAAAAAGCTTCGACTATATATCAAAGGGTTTACTGCCCTCGGACGATGCGCGCACCCGAGGAGACCCTCGAAGAACAAATACCGGGCGGCTCTCCCTTCCTCGGCCGCGAGAGGAACCGCGCCGTAGGCAGGCCGAAGAAAGAGGAGAAAAATCGAGGAGAAAGAGGCGGCGGCAGAAAGTAAGTAGGGCCCGGAGAGGCTCGAAAAGGAAACTGGACGAGGGGTTTCTCGTACGTTATCCTCCTTACGGTCTCCCGCGAGCGAGATCGCTCGCCCCTGCCTCCCCCGCCAGCCCTCCGCCCGCCTCTTACCGCCGGCCCTTCGGCCCTTCGACCCGCCGCCCCTGCCTTCGCGGAGATCGTAACCTCCAGCGATCCTGGCTTCCGTTTATCGACGGAGAGCTGCCTACGTCTCAATATCTCCTCGACTACCTGGGGCCCGCAGCCGGCCGACCCTCGGCGCCGCTTCCTCCCGCAGCCTCGCGCATCCCTTGCCGTGCCTCCACCCGCGCGCCGCCGATTTCTTCCGACGCCTCGCGGAAATCCTTCGGCGAGGTTGAGCCGACAGGAGGCGTCGGCCACCTCTCGATACCGGGACGCCGGCCGCGCTCGGCCGATTAAGAAGAATGGGTGCTCGATGCGACGAGAGGTGGGCGAGGAAGGAAGGAGAGGAGCGAGAAGAGGGCCGGCCAAGGGGGGCCGAGGACGGAGGAAGAAGCGGAGAGATGGGGAACGCGAGAGGAAGGTGGAACGAGGAGGCGCGCATACCCATGCCATCTACTCCCTCGGCGCGTTCGTTTCGGACTGGACGTTGGAAGCTACCTCGATGGCTGCCTCTCGCCTGCCTGCCTGCCTGCCTGCCTGCCTGCCTGCCTGCCCGCTCGCTTGCCCAACTTGCCCGACTGGCTGGCTCGCTGGTTTGTTGGCTGACTGGCTGGCTGGCTGGCTGGCTGGCTGGCTGGCTGGCTGGCTGACCGGCCGGCCGGTCGGTCGGTCGATCGGTCGGTCGGTCGGTTGGCCGGCCGACTGCTTCGACTCTCGATTACTTGAAAAACCGGATTCCTCCTGCGCGAAACTGTGTTTCCCGTGTTTATGTACCAATACTGGGCAAAGAACAATGTTGGACGGCGCGCACGTACGGCCAGCGAGCGGCGGCGCTTCCTCCGCTGGGACGAGGGACGACGTCGTCGAACCGATGCTCCGCTCTTCGAGCGAGCACGAGTTACGCGGCCGTGCCGGCGCGTCTCTCTCGAGATCCTCGCCGAGCGCGCCGAGGAAGGGGCGCGAGGAGGAGGACGGGCCGGGGAAACCGAAAGTGCCATCGTTGTGTCGTATCCGAACGTGGCCGGAGGGTCGGCGTTCGAGGGTTAAATCCAAGGGTTTCGGGGGAGTCGGTGTCGAGGGTAAACACGCGCGTAACCTAGGCGGAGAGACGGCGTCGAGCTGGCCTGGCCGGCTCCTCTCTCGCTCGATTTCTTCCTCGCTCGGTAAGAGAGGACGCGGGGAGGATTTTCCGAAGGATCGGCCGGCGCTCCTCGGAGGGTGGCGGTGCGCCCTTCCGGGGCCAAAAGCCGGGCCAAGGCCCTCCGAGGCTCTGGCTCGGCGCGCAACCTCCGCCGCGATGGCATCGGCGATTCCCTCGGAGAAGGAGGAGGGAGGAGGAGGCACCGCAAAGACGGCGCTCATTTAGCCGCGCAATTTATTCTCGCGTTTTGTAATTAACACCGGGAAAGAAGCGCCCGGGCCGTTCCTCCGCGAGGGGGACGCGCCACGGCCACGAAGCTCGCCCCGCTCAGCCCGCTCTCCTCCTCGCGGCCTACCAGTCCGGCAGCCTGCTCCTTTTGCTTCCACCGCCGTTGTTTCGCCTCTCTGCACCAGGCGAAATGAGCGTACGTAGAGCTATTAAGCGGCGAAGCGCTCGACGGCGCCCGGGACCTCGTGGATCGACTCGTAGATGAGAAAACCGAGTTGAGGAGACACGGGCCGGAGGGCGGGGGGCGGAGGGCGGAGGGCGGAGGGCCGAGGGAGGAGAGGGAGAGGGAGAACGGGAACGAGAAGGAAAACGAGAACGAGAAGGAGAAGGAGAAGGAGAAGGAGAAGGAGAAGGAGAAGGAGAAGGAGAAGGAGAAGGAGAAGGAGAGGAAGAAGGAGAGGGAGAGGGCGAGGGAGAAGGTGCTGGGGCAGAGCGCCGGGGCAGAGGGGCGGAGAGGGAAGGCAAAGGGCAAAGGGATGGGGAAAGGAGAGGAGGAGGAGGGAGAGGACGAGGAGAGAAGAACGAGGAGGATGATGGAGGCCTATCCTCCGCATGCCACTGCAGTCAGTCCAGACAGAAAGCGGTCCGTATAATTATGGGTTGTCACCTCATCAGGGCCGCGCGGGGCGAGGCGGTGGCGCGCGGTACCCGTCCGCGCGAGGGGGGCAGGGGCGGGGAGTTATAGGAGCGCGGTCTTTAGCTCAAATTGTGTTTTATCGTCTTTCGCGTTTGGCGCTGCGCACCGCGCGACGAGCGAGCGAGGAGGTAGACCGGCGTCGGCGAGATCGCCTCGAGCCCTTCTCCGCGCCGACCTTTGGGCCGAGCCTTCGAGCCACCTCTGGAGCGCGGCTTTTCCCCGAGGAACCCCTTCCAGAGCGGGGCTCGAGGGGAGGCGCGGCTTTCGGCCTCGCGATATCGTCGCGAGCGGAGCCCGCTCGGCGCCCAATTTGCGGCCCCCCTCTCCCCCTCTCCCTCTCCGCACCCCAGGCCTCCCGGGCCTCCCGGGCCTCCCTCCTCCGGGGCCTCGCCGGGCGCGAAACGTCTTCATCGGCGGATTTCGGTGCCGGTTCGCGGCACGCTCGAGCCCGGTGCGCACCTCGTCGGGGCTATAAAATCGTGGAACGTGCGTTTTAGCTAGGTCGGAGCGCAGGATCGGAACGTGGCCCGGCGCCCCCTCCGCCGGGCCCCTTCGCCGGCCCCCGAGCCACCCCGGCTCGGCGCGGAACCGGCCGTGTACGCGCACCGACCTGCGACGAGAGGGCGCGCATACAAAAAGGGATACATCGCGCGAGAAGGTACTGAGGCTAAGTGGAGAGTTTAGAGGGATTTCATTAAATCATATGGATTGGGGATAATGTATGTTATTGAGCGGAGCGTTCAAATCGCGCTCTATAAGTTGTAATAAGTCCAATTTTAGGGCCGGTCATGGGCCGGGTCTCGCAGTGATCGTCAAACGATTCGAGAGTCCCCCCCCGGATGGCCTCGGAGGAGATCGGTGCCGACCAGGTTGACGCTCACTGACCGGCGAACCCGCCACTTACTCGTCAAACGGCCAGCCGGTCCGCCGAAATCACTGCCATTTAGATAATTTGTAATGAATAGGCACCGCTCATTTCGTACCCCCTCGCCGCCACCCCTGGCCGCCCCTCGCTCGCGCACCCCCTCGCCCTCGACTTTCGCTCTCCACCGCCATCCTCGGGACCACCTCCGCCTTTGCCCCCGCGCCCGCACCCACACCCGCACCCGCACCCGCACCCGCACCCGCCTCCCGCCTCCCGCCTCCCGCCTCCCGCCTCCCAAAAGGTTCCTACGCGCCGAGGAGCACGGAGAGGCTCCTAGCCGTCCCATCGAGAGCGCGATCGACCGATTCGCCAAATAAGCCCTCGAGCGGCGCTCCGCTAAAGCGGATATACCCACGGACCGTGGCTGTACGCGCGCGTTCCGTGACCGGCCCTCGAGAAGGAGGCGCCCGCCCTTCTGCGGCCGCACCGACGATAACCCGATTTCTCTCTTTCGCAGACGTACCCAGGATGGAAAAGTCGCCGCTCTTGGCGAACGGTTACAATCATCCGCCTACTCACCTGAGTCACATGCAGTTCATGCAACTGGGTGGGCATCCAGGTGCGGGCCACACGGCCATCCTGTCACCGGCCAGCCTGCCGCATCACCTGCAGGCGCAGGCTCAGGCTCGCGCCGAGCAGGGCCTCAAGGTCAACCCGAACATGACCAACATGGAAGCTCTGGCGAGGTAAGCTTCGGCTCGCGAGCCGTCGATGCTCGAAAATCGGGCGAGCCTCTGGCTCTCCTTCCGGCCGCTTACCCCGCCCCCGCACCCACACCCGCACCCGCACCCGCACCCGCACCCGCCGTCCGAGCCTCGGCCCTCCTTGGCTCCGCTAGGAAATTGGATTTCTCCGCTCCGAGTTGCTCCACCGAGGCGGAGGAACGTCGAGGTATCGTGGCGCGGGCGCGAGACTATCCGTGCCGGAGGGCCGGCGAGGCCAAAAGAATACAACTTTAAGAGGATTCGAAGAGACGGCGAAGCCGTGGAAATCCAAGGGGTCTCGACGCCGCTTGATCCTTTCCCCTCTCTCTCTCTCTCTCTCTCTCTCTCCCCCCACCCGCCATCTTCTTCCTCCTCGTCTCGGCATCTTCGTCGGCCCGTCGCTCGTCTCGGTCGTCCTTCCGTTATCTTTCCGCGTCTTGGCTCGTACGAAAGGCGGGCATCTACCTGCCGGTAGAAACGCGTCTCGCCGTCTCGAGTTACGCGCGGGCTCGGGCCGGGCAGCGCGTGGGCCCGTCGCGCGCCCCTCCTCCGCTCGTCGATGAGCCCGATCGGGGGCGGGGGGAGGGCGCGGGGCACTCGCCGGTAAATCCCCGAGCCGTTGCGGTGCCAAGACGAATATCGCGGCTTAAGCGGCCTGCCCGTCGAGCGGGATCGCGCGAGAGCCGCGCGGATGCCTGCCTCTCGGAGAGGCGAAGGGTCGCGGCTAATCCCGGCATTTGTTAACGCGTTTCTAATAGACGCCCTCCCTCTACCCAACACCGAGGAAACTCTCTTATCCGGGCTGCTTCGAGGTATCCGGGGAGTCGCCCTGATTTTCGATTACATCCGCCGTAATTACTCTCGGCCGGATCGCGGCCTCGCTGCCTCGCGACCCCTAGCCCTGCCCCTGCCCCTGCCCCTGCCCCTGCCCCTGCCCCTGCCCCCGGCCCTGCCTCTGCCCTGTCCACTCCGCCAAACTTCGCGCCGGCTCCTCGTCTCCTCCATCCGCGTCTTTCCTACCTCTTCGCGCGAGACGCCGCGCCAACCAAAGCCGATCGGCGCGGCCATCTATGAGTCTACGCCTGTATAATGACGCGGCGAAGGCGGCGCCGCACGTTTCGCATTATGATTTCAGCGCTTTGCTTTTAATTAAAATGCAAATCTATCGTGGCGGAGGAACGAGCGAAAGAGGCAGAGAGAGAGAGAGAGAGAGAGAGAGAGAGAGAGAGAGAGAGAGAGAACGGGAGGTAAGACGGATTACGTCTGGGGGCGCCACGACAAACACCGGAATATGATTAATTCAACGTAACCCCATCCTGGCGCACCACCGTCACCACCGGCACCACCACCACCCTTCGATTCAACGTCGAGAGCAGCCCTGCCGTTCGTAGGACATCTCCGACCTCTGACCGCTCGATCCTCCTTCCTCTCGATACACCTCGAGATCGTCGATCGAGTCGAAGATCCTGACTGTGGCGCGGAGGAAATAGCGAGCAGCCCCCGTCCCTTCCTCCCGTCCCCATCTCTCTCTCTCTCTCTCTCTCTCTCTCTCTCTCTCAGTCGATTCGACTCCTCGACCGACCAAAGACCCGTCGGACGTCCCTCTTTTTCATTTCCGCGGATAAATGCTCCTGGAACGGTCGATGCGCCGAATTAGTCACGTCCGCGACATCTTTTTTAATCAAGGACATCAAAGCGTCCCCGTTGTCGGTCGGCTCGACGATGATCGCGTCAAAGGACGTTCAAGGAGCGAAAGACGAGCCGGGCCGAGTAGAGAGAGGAGCGAGCGAGGCGGGACGAGGTGCGAGGGAAGTACCCGGACTCGCCCAAGAGAACTCTTAATCAACTCTCTCGGTATCCACTTTCGTCGAGGAGCCAACGTCGAGGATGTCGGACTCGCAATTAACGGACTCGTTTATCCACTCGCGTCTCTCGCCTCGCTATTCTCGTTTCTTTCCACGTTCTCCGTTTTCAATAGCCCCCCCCCCCCCCTCCTCCTCCTCCCCTGGCCAGCTCCCTTCCCGCCTTGCGCCGCGGCGCGGCTCTCGCACCCAGCCTGCCCCCCGCACCGCGTAGCAGGCCTCGGCCCGCGGCTCATCGCCCCATCGTCTGAAGCGTCGCCTTTTTGTGCTTTCCAGGTCCGGGACGGCTTGGGAAAACTGCCGAGCCGCCTACGAAGACATCGTCAAGCACCTCGAAAGGTAAGAGACCTGGCCGTGTTCGTACCTTACGTGGGGCGTCTCGTGGAGTTTCGGCCCCTCCGGGCGGCGCGGCCGCGCTTCGCAAGCGAGCGCGGAGCGAGAGTTAAAGCGGAGCGCGAATGCAAGAGGCGGGAATGCCGGTGACGTTGGCCGGCTACGCAGGGCCGTTGCGCTTCCGATAAATCAGTATTATCGACGGCATCGAGTTTCCGGTGGCAAGCGCGACAGGTTGAGTCCAAGCCTGACGCGGTAATGCCGACATGATTTGTACGATGCCAGCTCGGAGCCTCGGCGCTCCCCGTCCCTCCCGACCGTTCGCTCGCCGCCCGCTCGCCGCCCGCTCGCCGCCCGCTCGGCCCGGCTTGGCCCGGCTTGGCCCGGCTTGGCCCGGCTTCGAGCGCCGTCGGGTGGCGTCGGCCGCCATCCGGCCACCATCCGGCAACGTCACCCACCATCCGGCTCCCCCGTGATCCTGACCACTTGTCACTTCACGGCACGCGGATCATCGTCGCGACGTGCCCGTCCATCATTCGGGGATTAAATCATTCGACCGCCTCCGAAACTCTCGCGCGCCCTTCCGGCCGGCCGAAAGGTGTCCTCTCGCGGGGATGCGGGGAGGGGGGGGAGCGTTGGCCAGAGCGAGAGTCAGAGCGAGAGTGAGAGGGAGGGAGAGCGAGAGGGAGCGAGAGAGAAAGAGAGAGAGAGAGCAGACCGTAGCTCGTTATCCCCGACGGATGGAGCGCGACGCGACGCGACATATTTCTCGCCGCTGCCGTCCGATTGATTTCCACGCGCGCGGCAATCTTTCGGCCCTGAGCGGGGCGGCCAGGAGGGGCGGGAATGAGCGCGAGGGTGCGTGGGGGCGGCGGAGAGCGAAATTCGACGCTTGACCGACCGAGACGTAATTTCCAATTCAAAGGCAATGACCACTGGTCGGTTCTCTCCGACCCACTCGCGCTCCCCCCCCCCCCCTCCCCCTCCCCCTCTCGCTCTCTCTCTCTCTCTCTCTCTCCCTCCGTCGCTCGGACGCTCGTCCCTCCAGCTCGCCCTCGCCGTTCTATTTGCTTTGTCGGCCCCACGGTCGACTTCGTCGACCGAACAAACGCGTATTGTGATTTCAGCCTTTGACCGGTAGCCGTTCGATGGATATCGCGAAGGGCGCGCGAGGCGCGGGGGTGGGCGGCGGCCGCGAAAGCGCGCGGTTGGACGCGGTTCGACGCGGTTCGACGCGGTTCGACGCCGCGCCGAGCGGATCGGCGGAGGAGCGCGGGGCTGATCGGTGCGTGGCGCGGAGGCTGGAAGGGGCGCGGACGGGCGGCCACCGGTGAATATTCATGGTGAGAACCCTAGACGGATTCGGACTTGTTGCGACTGACACTGATGTAAACCTTTGTTTATCCTGCCTGCACCGGGCTCCGCCGTTCGGCCCCCCTCGAGCCTCCCCTCCCTCCTCCTCCACCTCCTCCACCTCCTCCAGCTCCTCCTCCCATCGCCACCCCGGCCCCAGCCCCGCGTCCTCCCCCTGCCCCTCGCCCGGCCCTCGACGGCTCGACGGCCGAGGCGAGCAACCCCGCACGCCCGAGTATTTAACTGCGAGTTAAATTCTGATTAATCGCCGGCACCCGGGGTTATTAATCGTTTGTCCTTTTGATTTTACAACCTCACGGGACGCGTCCCGGCCGCCTTTCTTCCTCCCTCGAGCCCGCACCCGCCCCCCTCTAATCCCGATGATTCGTTCCCGCTAATCCGAGCGAGCTCCCTCCTTTGCGCGCGGACCGAGAACCCGGATTTCTCCGCGAAAGTCGCGCCTCGCTCGTTTGTCTTTCCGCGAGTTTGCTCCGTTAAAGCTCCTAAGCCGGCCCGCCGCTCCCGCTCGGCTTTATCGACGAAAAATTGCCCGCGCGAGTCGGCCGAATTAGGGCGCGTCGGGCGCGTCGGGCGCGTCGGGCGACCGACGGCCGATCGACGGCCGGCAAGAGGCCGAGCGCGAGGGCGCCTCGCGGACGCGCAGAGCCGCTCGAACGCGCCGGCGACCCTCGCGGTTGCGGACTCGCCTCGCCGGAAAGTAACGAAAATTAATGGTCCCCCGCGGCCGGCCGGAACGCGGCCGGGTATCAATGCGCTAATGTAGGCTTCCTGCCGGCTTAAAACCACCCAGTCACTCCGCCGCTATTTTCCGCCGCTTCTCGATTCGCCACTCGCCGCTCGCCGCTCGCCGAAAAGCTCGGCCTCGCCCCCGCCCCCGCCCCCGCCCCCCACGGAGACACCATCGATCGCGCTGGACGGCGCTCGAGGACGTCGAGGAGGTTCTATCGAGCGGGACGTTTGCTGGAAAATAATATTCATAAAGTGGAGCCCCGTCGTAACGAGGCATCGGCCATCGTCTTCCTCGGCGCCAGTCCTCGGCCGCGCGCGGCTGGCGGAGGGAGAGAGGCGTCTCTCGCGCCGCGACGTCGTCTCCTCTCCCCGGCCAGCGAGGCCTCTCGACGCTCGCGAAGCGCCGTCCCCCCGCCGCGATATCGAGGGGGATCGTCGGATAAAGAATCCTCGACGCGTCTACTCTCGAGCGTCTCTCGAGCACCGCGTTTTCCCCCGGTTCCAGCGGCAGTGCGGTGACGTCTCCTCCTCCTCCTCCTCCTCCTCCCCCTCCTCCTCCTCCTCCATCCCCGTCCTCGGGCCGCTCGTCCTCGAGAAGCGCGATCAAACGGTTAATTTGATTCGGCGATCGTTGGATAGCGAACGGTAAGCCGTCGGCTATCAGGCGGGACGCTAATTGCGTTCAAACGAACTGTCAGCACCTCGACACGCTTGCGCGCTCACGCAGGCGGGCACGCAGGCACGCAGGCACGCAGGCAGGCACGCACGCAGGCACGTCGTCGGGCGGAGAGGAGGGGCCGGTCGCGTACGCAGCGGAGGCAAATCGCGCTCATCCGCACCGCACGGCCGGACCTCCCGAAGGGCTAGGAGTCGCGCTCCGCTCGCGCCGAGTTTCGAGGCGGGCCGAGGCCGCGAGGCGCGCGCGCGCGCGGACCGAAGGGAGTGGAGGCCCTTTGTGGCCAGGAGCCCTCGGCGGACTCCGCTCGGGCGGTCCGCGCCGCGCGACGCCCGGGCGGAGGATCGAGGCCGTTATTTTTGGAGGGAGAGACTCCTTTCCGGGTAATTTGCGTCGCGCAAAGGCCCGACGCGTAACGAGCATCGCCGGCGGATATCGTTCCGATGTCCGGAGGCAAGCGAGGAGGCTCCTCCTCCTCCTCCTCCTCCTCCTCCTCCTCCTCCCCCTCCTCCCCCTCGGCCGAGGCAGAGCGGCGGCCGCGCGTCTCGGCCGCCCTAACGAGCCCGAGAGCCGGCCGGCGGCCTCGCGGCGTCCGCGCGACGAACCGATGATTAATTAAAAACATAATTAGTCGCGCCGTCCGCAAACACGGATCCACCCACCGCGCGCTAATGTACCGTGAAATTGTCAATCGGGCCACGTCCTCGTTACGGACCCTCTGGCTTTTTCTCCTCGGCCCCCGCCGCCCCTTATTTTTTTCTCGCTCGACGGCAAAGGCGCTCTTCGCGGGAGTATCCCGAGCGCGGCCTAACGAGCTTACGCTCCCGTCCATCCGCCGCTCGTCTTCCGGACGTGTCGCGTCGGCCCAAAGACGATCCCCGCCTCGACGAACGCCTCGACGGACGCGCGCGAGCCGGCCTAACGATCGAACTGCCTCGCCACCGCCCCGCTCCGACCGCGCTCCGACCGCGCTCCGACTTATTTCGACGGCCCTCTCTCGCCCGGGGTGGTATCGCGCCGCTCGAGATATATCGTTATTAAATGGTCTCCCTTCGGCGGCGCGGACACGGCAGTATATTACGTGCCGGGGCTTCTCCTTCGCTCGCGCGCGCGCACGCACGCGCTCCCCCTGCCCCTCTTCTTATTTACGAGGGCGCGACATGCGATCCGGCGGGCGTACGCTTCCGGCGATCCGCTTCCGCGGCCGAGAGCGAGAGCGACGCGACCGATCTGCCCTCGGTCCGACGTTGCCGCGGCGGCGAAGGGCGGGTGCGGGTGCGGGGTCGGGGGCGAGGGCCGGTCGGAGAGGGACGCGGCAGCCGGGAGGGGTTAATTGAAAAGCGGCGAAAGGGTGCCATTAAATAAACCGCCGCGATGCGCGGACCCGGTACGTTCCTGCGGTTCCGCGGTGCTACCGTTTGCAGCCCCGGTTTCGCCGGCACTCTTGGTAATGAACTAATATTTGCAGTGTCCGCGCGTCGGTTGCCTCCCGCTCCGGCCACGGGCCGCGCGGCCCGGAGCGCCGACGGCCGGCGCTGACCCCGAGCAAACGCGCCCTTTGGCCCTCGGGCCGGCCTTCTTCGCGCGCCCCGCCGCGGCCGCGAGCGCGAGTCCGCGCGCGGAGAAGAGGCGCGATGACAAACGACCGGCGGACTCGGCCGCGCTCTCGTCCGACGAGAGTAATCGTTTCCCGATCGAAATCCAATAGCCCCACTCGTCGCCAGCGCCGATTTCCGCGCGAGACCGCTCCCTCGGCCTCTCTTTCGCCTTCCGCGCCTCGTCCCCCGGCCGCCCGGCCAAACTCACCCTCGCTCTCGCTCTCTCGCCCCATCGATCACGATTCGAAAATGTTCCCGACACCGATTATGCGGAAGGACGCGAAAGAACCTGGCCGCCCTCGAGGGCGAGCAGAGGAGAGGGGGCCGTGGCCGCTCGCTGGCGCGGCCAGAAGTCCGGGGAGAGCGCTTTCGAGAATTTAAATAATATCCTTTTATATTTTCGGCCGGAGAGCGCGACGCGGCCGCACGTTCGCGCGGCGCCCGTCGTAAATCCACCGGGCGCGTCGGTGGAGAGAGAGAAAATCTACAATTCTAAAGCTTTCCATAAAACACTCGACGAAACGCTTCGCTCGCGCTTTTCGAGTGGCTACCCGCCGGGCCCTCAGCCGCGCGCCGTCCCGCCTCGGCCCGCCTCGCCCCTCGGCCGCTGGCTGGGATATGTAAAACCGCGGAACCTCTCGCATTTACATACCTCGCCGCCGTGGGAGAGCGCGCGACGCGCGCCTCCATCGTCGATCGGGACGAAAGCCGGACGTCGTCTCGCCCCGAGCCGCGATAAATACGCCCGCGGACGATCGACGTTGGCGCGACCGGCCTTTTTTCCGCCGCCCATCGCTCGGCCCCCTTTTTTCTCCCCGCGACGCTTTTACGCCGAGATCCGCGTTCCACGGCGCCCGGTTGCGCCACCACGGTATATTCGGAGCGTGCTGAACAAACAAGCGCCGATAAAAGTACCGCGCGCGGTGTATGGTACATCTGGAAGTAGGGACCATCAGTCACGACGCATCTGCGAGGCACTTTCCTCCGCGCCCCCCTCCCTCGGCCTCCCCTCGGCCTCCCCTCGGCCGCCCCTCGGCCCGCGCCCACCCCTCGGCCCGCGCCCTCCCCTCGGGGCCGCGCGAGCTTCCGTCTCCCGGAGCGTAGCGGGTGTCTCGAGGCTCTCGCATCCAGCCGTCGCTCCGGCAAAAACCATTTGTCATCGCGGGCGTAAATACGATCCGGCGGCCGAGAGCGATCGAGGCGCGCGCGGCCACGCAAACACCCGAGTCGGGTGCACGCGCGGGGGCTCCCTCCGCCTCGGCCTGCGCGTCTTCCGCGAGCCCTCCGCTCGACGATCCTCGAGAGGCTCGCGAGAGGCGCGCTGCCCGGCGAGGGGGCGGCCGAAGGACGGCGGAGGAGGAAAAACCGGGTCGGACGCGCGGAAATACCGGGCTTATCTTTATTTAGTGTAACCGCGCGTCCTCGCCGGGGGAGTACCTTAAAAAGTTTGTCCAATAAAACCCCGAGGCCATTTGTCAACGGGGGCACCTCGGTCCCGCAGGCCGTTACGAAATGTATGTAAAACACATCCAGCCGACGGGGCTCGCGGAGTCGTAAGCGCCCGCCTCCGATGGGCCGACATCTAAAATAATAAAACTTGCCTCCGTCATTTGTCAACGCTCGCTCTAAGGAGCGGCGGTGGCGACGAGGAGCACGAGTTTCACGTGCGCCTCCTCGTAATTTCGCGATGTCGCAGCTGCGCTCGCCCTCTCCCCGGCCGCCCCCGACGCCTCCCGGCGCCTCCCGACTCTCGCCCCCGAGGACACGGCCGGTCACGGGGGTTCCTTCGTTTCGCCGCTTCGTTCCAAGAGCAGTCCCCCGGCCGAGGAGCCCGGGAGGATAAGTATTGGCCCCGCGCCGCTCTCTCGCGATCTTCCTCCTCCTCCTCCTCCCCCTCTCGGGCCGATCCCTCGAGCCGACAGGTCGTCCTCCTCCCCGCGCGGCCTGGCGGCCTCGGGAGAGGGGCAGGGGCGACACGGCGGGCCGAAATAATAAATAAACCTCGGCGTATCCCACGGCCGGGCCTCGCACTCGCGGACTAGCGGTCGAGGCAATAATCTAGGAGAACGAACGCGCCAGACGACTTTTATGAAACGATCCGAGGGAGCCTCTCTCCTCCAGCCCTTTTACGCCTCTGCGCCCGAAATATAAAATCCTAACCCTTTCTTCGGTGCGCGGAGGGCGCGCGAGCGGCCGAACGGAGGCGGCCGGGATAAAACGTTAAATACGACCGCTGAACACCGGGGGCCGACAATAAAATCCTCGTAAACCATTCGTTCGAGCGACGCACCTGCTTGACCGTTATATCTCGGCGGCCGGGGCCCGACGACGCAGCCCCAGCCCCACACCCAGCCCCACACCCCTCCGCCCGCCCCGCGATCGATCCGCCGACTTTCGAATCTCGATTATGCTCTCGGCCGAGTTCTCGAGGTAACCCCTCGCATTGCGCTAATGTATTTCTTTCGGGCCGCCATTCAAGCCGTCGACGTTTCAATCCGGCCCATTCAGCCTCCTCTCCGCCGCTCTACCCTTTGCCGATCGATCTAACCCGCGTCGCGCACCGTCACTTTTCCCGCGACTTAATCCGCGCCACCGAATGACTCGTGTTTTTCCTTCCGCGCTCCTCCCCCCAACCCCCGCACCCCTCCGCGCCCTCGAGCCCCGAGCCGCCCTCCGCGCTGGAAACTCTCTTTGCGCCCCGCCGGCTATCTCGGCCTCGCCGCCCGCGCGCCGCCCCTCTCCGCGCCTTCCTCGATATTTTTATCGGCCTTCTTCCCCTCGACGGAGGGCGTGGTGTGCTCCCAAGGTGAGTTTTTCCACGGCTCGTTACCTCCTCCGGGGCGAGACGAGGCGAGGCGAGGCGAGGCGAGGCGAGGCGAGGCGAGGCGAGGCGGGGCGGGGCGGGGCGGATATTCGGCCGATAGTCGCGAGACTCCGCGATCGGCGCGCGATCCTCGGTATTCGAGTTCGACGAAGCGATCGGCCTCCCCCTCGCCGCCTGGCTGCGACTCGCCGACAAAGCCGCCTCGTCCCCGAGGCTCGCTAAATATTTCATTTCGCGTCCCCCGAAACGTTTAATCTCGACTCAGGTGCGCGCGGCCGTGCGCGTTTGCGCTCGCGGGCCGCACGCGTGCCTAGGCCTCGCCGCGGCCCTTGGGGGGCGGCCGCTCTTTCCAGCCTCGGAGACTTTCATTATCGAGGCCCCCTCCCCGCCCCTCCCTCCTCGCCGGCCCTTGCCATCTTCGTTTACATTTATGATTTAATACGATCGGCCATTGTCGGGGAGCCCTCCGGCGGAAGGGGCCTCCCGGCCTTCCTCGCGGCCCGTCCTTCGGCCCACGGCCTCCTGCGCGCTCGTCTCCAGATTCGCGGATTCGAGTAGGACGGCTTCGCGGCGGCGGCGGCGACGGCGGCGAGGCCGGGGGCGGGGGCAGGTGGGAAGGTCGAGCGGGCGCGCGAGCGCGGAATATTAAATTCGCGCAGAATTCGAGCAACTTTTCAGCGGAGCATTATGGGCAGGCTATCCGGATGATGTAGCACCCAAGTTGGGAAGACTCCTTCGAGGCAACCCCCCGTATTCTCGTGCCTACTCCACCATCGCCCTCCCCCTATCCCTTTCTCTTTCTCCGGGGGCATAGCTTCCAGGGTAGCGATCTTTTATTATTAGCGCGGGCTTTACCAGACAATGAAACGAAAGGAACGGAATATGATATTGTAGTACAGAGGCCCGGCGGAAAGGGAAGCTATTGTCGGTCTCTTTGAATTTTAAAGTCAACGATCGATACGGCTCGGGGGATGCGCCTTTAGCCATATAAACCGCTTCGCTCGTCCCCCTGCCCATCGGCCTGCCCCTCCGCCGCCGCCGCCACCGCCGCCGCCCCCGCCCCCGCCTCCGTCCCGCCTGCCTCTTTGCGGCACCTTCCGCGACGAGCTCTCCGCTCCCGCGAATCTCGAGTCTTACGGCCAGAGACGCGGCGTTGCACGCGCGGCGAAAGAAGAATCTTGGAGGCGCGGGGCGGCGCGGGGTGGCCGGGTGGCCGGGAGGCTGGGAGGTCGGGAGGTCGGGAGGTCGGGAGGGAGGAAAGCGAGCCGCGTACGTGCCGGAGGGCGTGGTAAACTCCCCGACGCTTCGCCCCTTTCGCCGAGCGAAAACGGAATCCAAAGGCCGTCACCAAATTGTCGGCTCTAATGATAAATTGCGCCCTCGGCCCCCACGTAACCCGGCCCGACCGTGCGCGAGTCCGGAGCGGGGAATCAAATTGCAATTTGTTATTTGTAATTCCGAGTGTCGCTTAATATACTCTCTCGAGTTGCCGCTCACCCTTTCGAGGGGCAAGAAGGGAAAGGGTTGGGGCGGAGGCGAAGGTGAGAGCGCCGGCGGGGGTTTTTGGTCCTCGGCCGATCGCCTTGGCGCCGCGAGGCGCGGCTCTTATCCCCCGCCGATTCGAATCCTCGCCCTCGCCCCTGGCCGCCCCTCGCCGAGCGGGTAAATATTCGATTTTGTCTATTCAATTTTCCAGAAAAATAGCGCGCGCCTTCGGCCGCCCGCCCGCCTCCCCGCCGCGCGTCCTCGGCCGGGCATTATCGGGAAGGAGGGGCCGCGTGCGCGCGCGAGTTGAAAGGAGGAAAAGAATCGGCTCGATGGCTCGGAGGGTGACGGTTACCGTTTCGGTTATGGTTTTCGGAAGCGTCGTCGAATCCTATTCTTGCGCAAACCCGATAAGGGCCCCTTTACGCGCCTATTTCCGCGCACACGCGTCGGCCACGTACGCCCGAGCGAGATGAAAAACGGAGCGAGGGGTGCGAGGCCGTCGCGCGCGAGAGATACCGAGGCTCTGCCGGATAAAGCGCCGTTTCTCGGCGCGCCTCGCTCGAATCGCGCTTCGCTCCATCTCTCCCCCTGGCCCTGGCCCTGGCCTCCGCCCTCGCCCTCCTCCCTCCTCCCTCCTCCCTCCTCCCTCCTCCAGCCACGCCGCTGTATTTTTCTTCGATCTACTCGCCGGGCCGCACGCGAGGCGGCTGTAGGCCGAAGGTGGCCGCGCGCTGGCTCGAGGGTGCGCGCAAGGGGATCGGTGAGTCTATTTGCGTATTGCCTGCCGGCTGAGCAACGAGGCGTTCGGGAAAACCGGGGGAGAGATCGAACGGGAGACTTATCGCGGCTAAAGCCGGCCCCGATTCTCCGCAGCCGCAGGCCCGGGGCGTCCTCGGGCCCCAGCCCCAGCCGCCGACTCGCGTCTAGGCCCGAGGCCACCGGACCGCGAGGAGGGGCGAATCGGGATGGAATTATTAATGCGCGCGCCCGCGGATGCGAGGCAGCGAGGCTGACTGGATCGCGGAGCTATCGGCGAGAAGGCGCAGATCCCCAGAGAGATTCCGCGCCCGAGACGCGCTCCTCGCGGCCGTTTTCGCGCTCGCGGCCCTTCTCGAGAATTGAGAGAGAGAGAGAGAGAGAGAGAGAGAGAGAGAGAGAGAGAGAGAGGGTCGTCCTGGCCAAAGTGATTTTCCCTTTTTCGCCGATTCCGGCTCGCACCCGCGTCGCGGAGGGCGGCGGATCTTGGGATGGGGCCGTGGCCGTGGTCGGGGCGGGGGCGGGGGCGGGGGCGAGGGCGCGCGGATCCCCGGCCTGAGATTGCACTTTTCGCGTAGGTGTGCGGGCGTGCGCGTGCGGTTGCCTTCGCGAGGGGTTACCCTCGGTTATCTCTCCGTTACGCGTTGGCAGGCATATGCCGCGGCGAGGGGCGGCCCGGGCGGCCTGGGCGGCGGCGGCGGCGGCGGCGGCGGCGGAGGAAGGGGAGAGGGTCATAATTTTCAGATTTATGTACAAATGTTTCTCGTGGTCCGGGCAGGCGGCCGTTCCTCGTGGGGAAGATACCTATCGTAAAGTTTCGCGGAATTGAAAAATGCTTTCGGCGTGGCTTTGGCGGAGAAGGTGGCGAAGGGGCGGAGGGCGGGCGCGTCCCCTTCGGGCGCAAATCCGGGAAGGGTGACGAGGCGGAGGTGCGGGAGGGGAGGGTGGGTCCTTTTAAAATCGTCGGCCGCGAGGGGTGGCGGGGCGGCGGGGCGGCGGGGCGCTCAGGGCTCGCTCCCCGGGGCCGGGGTCGGGCCGAAGGCCGGACGGAAGGCCGAGGGGGGTGGAATTAAGACGGAACGGGCGCGCTCGGCCGAGGCCTCGAAATTGGAGGCAGTACGGCCTCGGAGTCGTTTGCCTAAACGGCCGGTTATCTTCTCGGCTAATCGGCATTGTCTCTTCGGCACCCTCGGGATCCGGGCGCGGATACGGAAGAGAGAACGAGCAGCGAGCGAGGACGACGACGGTGCGCGGCTCCGAGAAAACAATTTAGCCCGATCAACGTTTCTAGGTGAATCTCGGCCGTCGTCTAATTAAACCGCTGTCCCGCGCGGGCATAAAGTCGGAGGTTATCGTCGACGTCGTATCTGATCCCGGGCCCGGCTTAATCCGACTGTATTTGCACCCGGAACGTTTCGGGACGTACGCCCGCTCGCCCGCGCGCGCGCGCGCGCCTACACGCGTACCCACCTTCCTACGTACGCCCAAGGAATAGGAACTCGGGAGTCTCATTTCCTGTCTGCGGGGGTCCCGCAGGGGATACATAATTAGCCGCTTCGGGCGTTCCTCCGAAAGCCAGTTCCGCGGCGCGTCTTCGTCCCTCGCCGGGATGTTGCGCGTATCGATTTCCCCGAATTATCGCCGGCCGGGCGAGGAGCGGGGCGGCGAGAGGGGCGAGAGAGAGAGGGAGGGAGAGAGAGAGAGAGCGTGGCTTCTCCGAGCTCGCTTTTCGCCGGCGATCGCGGCCGCGAGACCTCCTCGTCCGATCCTCGAGATCGGCGACGCGTGGGGGGGTGGCCGAGCGCTGGGGCGGACACGACCGTACGAAGAATCGCGCGGGTACGATTCCGGGCGGCCGGGGAGGCGGGAAAGATGGGAATCGAGCGGCGAATGCCGAGAGGTCGAACGTCTTATTTCCCCAGGCTTAGCGAGCATATCGGGACTCGGAATGTCGGGCATCCGCTGATTGAATCCACCCGACCCCTCTCCCCCGAGACGCCGCCGGTTTGATAAATGTTGTCCATCTCGCGATGCGTCTCGAGTAATATCGGCCCGAGGGTGCTTCCCGCGAGCGGCCTCCGTCCAAAGTCGCGAGCGGGAAGAGGAGCCCAGCCCGGCGGCTCGGCTGGCGCAACCCACGGCGGCGGCGGCGGCGGCGGCGGCGGAGAAGGCATCGCGGGTAATTCGATTCGCCTCTCCGATTCCCTTCGTCCGAACGAAGCGGACGTTTCGACGGGAGTGCCGACTCGAGGAACCCACCTCCCTTCGGGATAATTTATGATGCCGTTCCATTCCGCGCTCCCGCGCACGGTACTCCCCGACCGAGTCGAGCCTCTCATCTTTCCCCGTTTGCCGTTACATTTGTCCGAATTAGGCCTCAGCCCTGCGGGGAGGAGGCTGCGAGCGGCGCTCGCGAGTCTCGCGAGTCTCGCGAGCGGCGCCCGGGGAGCCGCAGGGCCGTCGCGGCCCTCGCTCCTGCCGCCCGACGATCCGCTCCTGGGGCGGGGAGACACTCGGGGCTCCTGGCGTCCCTCGCTCCAGATTCGAGCGGATCGGAGGATCGAGGCGAGCGCCTCGCGACGATGCTCGTTACGAGTGCCGACGAGAACCCCTTTCGCCTCGAATGTCACCGTCCCGAGGGTGAAACGTTCGTTTCTCCGATGACGAGAGAGAGAGAGAGAGAGAGAGAGAGGAGCCTCGAGTACCCACCTCGGATCGCGTTACCGCTCGACGACTCCCTCCTTCTCGGGGACGCCTTCGTTATTTCCACTCTCGCCGCGTTTCCCGACGAACCTCGGCCGCCGAGAGCTTTGCCGGCGAGCCTTTCACGGCCCGCCAAATTACCCTCGAAAGCCCGCGCGCGCGTGCGCGCGGCTCAGAATTTCCGCGTCGAGCGACAAAATAGCTCCGTTCCGAAATGAAATTTTTGCGCGTACGAATGTCGGAACGTCGATAGTCGGGGCCGTGCGTGGCTGGTTTATCGAAAAAAGCGGCGGCGGGGGTAGGTAGATGGTCCGCTTCTCGACGCTCGGGGCCCTTTGTTGTCCCGAAATTACGATCGTCCTCGCTATCCCCTCGCCGTCCTCTCGCCCGCCCTCCCTCGGCCGCGCCGAGAGGGGCCGCGCGCGGTCCATCGGATCGCCTTCCGCGCCACCGCTCGAACCGGATTTCGCCGAGCGGCTTCCTTCCGCCGCTCGAGGCCGCCCCTCGGCCGCCGCGCCGGCCGCCGATTTCGCGATTCCTCTCTCGCGACTCTCGGGGATTTTCCAAGCCCTTCCCCCCGCGCTCCGCCCGCCCTTTGCGCCCTTCGCGACGCGGAGCGGGCCGACCGCGCAGCGTGGGGTAGCGCGCCGTTCTCCGTCGAGCGGCGTCTTAATCGGCTCGTATTACCAATTAAAATTTAATTATCGGCGGAATTAAGTCGTTGCGCGACGTCCGTTATTCGGCCGCGGCCGCCTCGCGGTTCTGCCCGCAGAGGGGCCGAGAGGGCTGGCCCGAGGAGGGGAGGGCGGCCCGGAGAGGGAGCCCTCGAAGGCTCGGCAGACGCCGGGAGGCCAGGAGCCGCGAGAGGCGCGAAGCGAGGCCTTCGGTTCCCCTTAACGCGGCCATAACTTATCGCTCGTAGACGCACTATTTCTCTCCGGCTCTTTGAAAGCATTTTCTCATTAAAAAATTAAGGCTCGAGGCGGCGAGTCGTAGTCGCGAGGGAAGGCTCGGAGAGGGTCGGGAGGGCGCCTACCTCCTCCCCCCTCGGTCCTCGCGCTCGCCGGGGGGAGGAGCTCGAGGGGGTCGTTAAGTGCTCTGCGGCTCCCAGATGCGCCCAATATTATGTTTAACGATATTAACTTCTTACTTAATGGTCCGCGGTTCGATTCGAGGTGCGAGGCGTTCCCCGGACTAGGCGCCGACACGGAGGCTGGAAAAAGTATATACCCGGGAGAATAATTTGCGCGGCCGAGGCGGAGGGGAAAGCGGCTCGACGAGGCCCTCGCGGCCGCCTGCCGGGGCTGGGGGCGGGGAGGGCCCCTTCGGCGCAAAATCGCGACCGCCATCCCAAAGATCTTGCAGGCGGCCGCCGCTGCTCGAGGGCGCGAGGGCCGGAGGACGCGACGGCGAGATTAAAAGTGCGGCCCCGCTCGACGGAGCGGGTAGTGGCGAAGCGCCAAAGTAAGGTGAAGCTTCGGAGGAGCGCGGCGAGGGCTAGCTCCTCGCTCCGGCGGCGCGCGTCGCCCAAAGCGATCCTCGGATCGAAACGATCGACGCCCCGCGTATCGTAGCCGAGCTTGGCCGTCTCGTTCTGTATCTTCCGGAATTAATGCGAAACCTCCCTCCCTGCCCCTCCACCTCCCCCTCTCCCGCCGCTCTTCTTCCCCTTTTGGTATCGTTTCAGGCTTCGCGAGGAGAGAGGCGACGCCGAGAGGGCACTGGCTTTGGACCACAAACCCAGGGACCTGAGCTCGCACAATGGTAAGATGAACGCACGCGCGTACGCATCGTTTCCCGCGATTACGGTGATCGTAGCCCGATAATACGGAGAAGAACGTCCTCGAGGGGTCCGAATTATGGTCGGCCGGACTATTGGAACGGCGTCCGCGGATCGAGAGCGCGGACTCGAGCGGCCGGGGAGGCCGGCTCTCTCTGCCTCGGACCGCCTTGGACTTTCGCGCCCTCCCCGTCCCCGCGGCCCTGGGCCCTCGGGGACGCGAGCGGGTGCTCGACGGCGCGACGCCGCCTCCAGACGGTCGGAGGCCGAAAGGATTTGACGGGAGAGCTCGCGAGGAGGAACGAGGAGGCCTTCGGCGTTCCTCCTCGGCGCGGTACCCTTCCGAGCGTTCGAGTCTTTCGAGATTAAATTCGGTATCGGGTTACGACCAACCGCGCCACCCCCTCCGATTTCGGCCGATTCTCCGTAATATTTTAATCCGGCCGATGGCAGAGGTCCGATCGCTGCGCGACGTCCTTCGCGCCGAGGCCCCTCCGGGCCGTCGCCGAGCGCAGAAACCTGCTCTCGGCGATGCTTCTCGATCTCGGCTTAAAGCCTCGGTAATTCGAGTCGCGAAGGACGACTCGAGCATCGGTCGGGATGTGCCCCTTCGGTGATCGACGCTCGACGCTCGACGCCCGACGCCCGACGCCCGACGCCCGACACCCGACGGTCCTCGGCCGCCGGCCACGGCTAATTCGTGCGTGTGCGCGCGTCGACGCGTGCTCGAAACGATGCGTCACTCGGCTCGGCCTCGACCACCGTTGGCCGCATCGTATCTATCCACGTCAGGATTAAAATGCTAGGATATCAAATACGGGCGGCTATAGTGGCCGCGAGGGGGTCGGCGGGAGGCGAAGAGATATCCGGAAAGTGGATGCTACGCTTGTTCTCGTCTAAACGGGGAACCGCGGAGGCAAATAAAATCCATCAAGCTGTCGCTCGAGTCGATGGACGAGAGGATGTTTCTCGTTCTTCGTTCGAGCGCGCATCCCCTCGTCCGTCGGCCGAGATCCGTCGATATCGCGCTCGACCGAGAGCCTCCCGCCGGGGCGCGCCCCTCGCCCCTTTGAGCCGCATTTGTCTCTCTTTTACTCTATCATCTTTCTCTTTTCTCTTTCTCCACCCCCACCTCCTCTCCTCTTCCCGCCCCCCCCCTCACACGCACACATACACACACGCACGCACGCACGCACGCACACGCACGCACGCACACGCACGCACGCACCCCCTCTCTCTCTCTCTCTCTCTCTCTCTCTCTCTCTCTTTCTCTGGTGCGTTTGGCAGGCTCCTCAAACGGCCACAGCCCCGTCCTGAACTTGTCCAAGACCGCCGGCAGCGGAAGCGTGGGGGAGCACTCCGGAAGCGAGGCCGGTGCGTCGCACCGCTCTCAGGAGGACGAGGAGGAGGACGACAACCTGTCCGAGGATCTGGACGACGACAACGAGAAGGACGAAGGTAGGCCAACGGCCCCTCTTACCGCGGCTAGTTCCGCTCCGTAGACCGGAAGCGCGCGTGCGCGCGCATCGCGATCGGGACACCGTTCGATCAATTAGGAACGGGCCGACCGTGATCTTCGATTTGACGTTCGCCGAAGGTCCAAAGGACGTTTCGTTGCGCACCGGTCAAATAATTATACCGATTCGGCGCCGGCTTCGAATCTCGGCCCGCTTCGCGGACAGGACTCTCTCCGCCGAGACGACCGCCGGTGGGTCCGTCCCTCTCATCGATCATGTCTCTCTACCGAGAACCCAAGGGATTCTCCGCTCTAGGATTTACCCTCCGGCCAGCGGCGCCCTCGGAGGAGACTCGGCGCTTCTTTCCCTCTTCCCTTTCCTTCTCTCCTTCCTTCGAGGACTATCGCTGCGACGCTACGAGGACGACGACGAGGGAGGCGCGGACGATGGACGGACCGCGGAGGCGAATCGAATCGAATCGAATCGAATCGAGTCGAATCGAGTCGAACGGACGGGGACTCCTCGCGTCGCCTCGCCGCCGAGGAAGCACCACTGCCGCTCGCCACGGCCGTCGTACCGGCGCATCGGTATTTAGTTTCGTTTTAATAACGAAAGATGGGTTCGGATAAAATCTCGGCCGGGGCTTCGTAGCGCCACATCGGTCGTGTTCCGCTTCTTCGATTCGTCCAAGCGTCGTAATCGTATTGATTTCTAATCGATCGCACCACCGTTGCGCGAGCGCATCGCGATCGGCGGGCGCGTTAATTGGACGGGCCGAGGAAGGAGCGCGGGGCGCGAGAGAGGGACAGCCGAGAGAGGGCAGTGTGCGCGAGCATCGTAGGAGTACGCGCGGCGGGCTCCCCTCGGCTTCGCGAGCGAGCGGGCGAGCGCTCTCTCCTCGGCCGCGCCGAACGTACGATTCTGGAGAATTCGTCGGAAACGGTGGTATTACGGCTGGCCCGAGTCTCGAGGCACAGTGGTAAGATTAGAGGATCCGTATGCGGCGTACCCTCGAATTAGCGGGCCCTAAATTTGGCGAAAGACACCGGTTAGACGTATAAATTCTGGGGATCGTGTTCGAGAGGGGGAGCGAATCCGTGTCTCGCAGCGTGTCGTATGCATCGGGTACATCCTACCTACGGTGCTCGGGGTGATCGAAGTAGAACCCCATCGAACGCCCGTGGGAGTCTACACGCTCGTGGAATGCAGTTCTGATTTAATGAGACGCGCCGCTATCTCCTTCTCGTTCCTGGAATTCAAAGCGCGGCGATCTCTCGCTTTCGCGCCGTTCAGCTTTCTTCGGCCCTCCCCCCACCGCCCCCCCCCCCTTCCTCTCGGCGTTATCGGGAAAGCCGAGGGTCGAGGCGCGTGGAGCGCGAGGCCCTCGCGATTCCGCCGCTTCGCCGCTCGCACCGGCTCGCGCTCTCGCGGGGCCGAGAGGGCGCGTCATCGTCCTCGCCTCTCTTCCCCCGCCGATAATTCTAATGGGCCGCGCCGCGGAGGAGGGCGCCCCTCGAGGGGCCGCGGGGAGGGGCGGGGGGGGGGGGGCGCGGTATCAAAAGACACCGGCTTTGGCGGAGGCGACGGCGATTGTCGCTGGTGGCGGAGGCGGCCAAGACGGCCGAGGCGGCCGAGGCGGCCGAGGCGCGCGCGAGCGAGCATTAAATCGGGCAGTGGCAATAAGTAACCCGAATGCCGTGCCGTTGTAGGTGCGCGCTGATAATTAAAAGACGATCCAATAAAGCACGTATCGTTGGCCATAAAGTGGGCGAGCCCGGAGGGAGGGTGTGGGCCGCGGGGGAGGGCGGAGGGGCCGGTCACTTAAGCCGGGAACCCACGCGGACGTCTTGTCTCGGCACTCGGGCCTCGCCGGCAATAACCATAAGGCATCCTTTGGTCCGCCGTCGGCTCCTCGCTCTCGAGGGCCGCGCGCGACCTCCGGAGCCGGCCCTCGTACGAGCTTTTCCTCCGCGCGGATCCTGCGGGCCGCGAGCCCGGCGCGATACCTCTTCCCGATAAATCCTGCGCCTCCTCGCTAATTTCGTGCTCGGCCCAGAGCCCCGGGATCTCGAGGCTCCTCGCGAGCAACACGCGACTAAACGTGCCCCTATCTTGTACCGTTTCATTCGCGAATTTCATTCGCCCGCGACGAGGTTAAATCAGAAAGTGGCGAAGGGTAACAAGTAGTCGTACCGGGATTACGACTCTGAAACACGCACGCGTTGTAGCTCTCCTACTTGGACCGCTCTCTCCCTCTCCCTCTCCCTCTCCCTCCCTCTCGCCCTCTCTCCCTCCCTTTCACGCGGAGGAACGAATCAACCAACGAGCCGACGGACCAACGAACCGACGAAGCAACGAACGAACGAACGAACGAACGAACGAACGAACGAACGCACGAACGCACGAACGAACGACCGACCGAACGACGAACGAAGGAAGGAAGCGAGGAAGGAGTGAAGGTGGGAAGGAGGAAAGGAGGGAAGGAGGGAAGGAGGGAAGGAAGGAAGGAAGGAAGGAAGGAAGGAAGGAAGGAAGGAACGTTGTTCGCGACGGTCGTTCGGCAAATTTATTATTGACGTTTCGCCCTGGTAGGCTGTCGCGCCTTCCCGCGAGAGGACGATCGCGCGGGGAAAAGGCTCGAACGGAATAGACGCGGCGCGCATTCATTTAAGTCCGACGAGGATCGTCCGTGTCGCGCCGTTGGCCGATTCATTACCGAGCCCTTCCCTCGGCCGCTCGTAAATTTCCCCCCGTGGCCTCGCGCCTAAAATCCCGATCGTCGACCTTTGCGGACGCTCAATGCCCGATTACGTTTCCTTTCAGATCTGTCCGACGTGCCGGAGAACCTACCTCTGCCGGCGCCCGGCTCGGAGAGTCCCCAGGCCCTCAACTACTCGCAGATAGCCTCCGCGGCTGTCGCCGTCTCGCAGGGAGGCCAGGATCCCTCCGTCTCCAGTACGGAGACGCTGCTCAGGAACATTCAGGGTTTACTCAAGGTCGCCGCCGACAACGCGAGGCAGCAGGAGAGGCAAATCAACTACGAGAAAGGTCAGTGCCGGTGCCGTTTCCCGATCTTTTGCCACCCTTCCGCCAAGGGCCGCCTCGGAGCCCGAGCCCTCCCTCCCTCCCGCCCGGCTCGCCACCCGCTTCGAAGGAGGGCTTTCCACGTTGATCCTCGCCGCGAGAAGGAGCTCTCGGTTCGGCCGAAATCGACACCGCCGCTGGCACCCCGCGCGGAGCACGCGCGCTGGTGGTAGTGGCTCGACCGTCCGCAGGATTCGTCGACCGCCAAGGCAGGATTCGTCGACGCGAAAGGAGGACAGAGTTCCCGCCGGCCGAGCCTCGAGGCGGCGGCGATCCTCGAGGCTCTCCTTTGTTCGGCCGCTCCTCGATCGGACGAGTAAACCCCGAGGTTAACGCGAAGGGACGTGTAATCGGTGCGGGAGGGAGAAGCCATCGCGCGGTTACTCGGGACGTCTCCCGTGGGTTACAACATCGAGATCGGAATGCGCGTCGCGCCGCTATAGCCCCTCGGCGTCTCCCGATTCTCCTCCTCTCGCTCCGCGCGCCACGCGCACTTGCCCATACTTGCCCGCGTACTCGACTCGCGCGTCGATCGGCCGCCTCGAGGCGAGGAGACTGAGAGAGAGAGAGAGAGGGTGGGGGGGGGAGGGGTGGGGGGGGGAGACAAGGGTCGGGGGAGAGAAAGGGATGGAGGGCGCGAAGGGAGGGAAGAGAGGAGAGGAGAGGAGAGGGCGGTCGGCCTCGGCGGTCGGAGCGAGGGAGAAGGAGATACTCCCGATTTAATACTCGGACGAGCCAGCATCTCGTTTTACACCAGATGGCTTTACATACGGCCGCTATCGTGTTACCGACCTTCTTCGTATGGCTGCGTCCGCATCTCCGGCTATGCGTCCTAATACGCGCCTAGCTTTTAAGTCTATTCACGCGAAATGCCCCCGACTCTCGGGATAGCGGCCGCACGCTCGAGGTCCATCGGCAATACCATAAGCGCGAAGCCGTTCCATCGATTATCCGGCCTTTCGGCGAAGGACGCGCGGGGGCCGCCGGGGGCCGGCGGAGCTCGGTAAGTTACGCGCCGGACGGAAGACAATACGAGCTCTCTCGGCGCTGGCTCGCAGCCGGCCGGCTCCGTCCTCCGGGCCCCCTCGCTACTATCTCCGATGCTCGGCCAGATAAGCGCCGGGCCTGGAGGGCCGCAAAGATCGTGCGCGCTTCGTGTCCGGCGGGTCCCCGCGGAGTAAAAGTCCGGTTAAGGCCGAGCGCGGAGTGGAAAGAGGGGATTGAGTTGTAGCCGCGAGTGGAGGATCTTATGTAGATTCCTTGTAGATCGTGCACCCGATTCGATCGCGATCGGCTACCCGGTACCGGGTTAATTAAAATCGTACGGGCCCGCCGTCTCTTTTTCTCTCCGTCCCTCCCTTTGTGTTCCGGCTTTCCCGCCTCCTCTCTCCTCTCTCTCCTCTCTCTCCTCTCTCCTCTCATCTCCGCACCGACCGCGCCGCGTCTTCTTTCTTTTCTCCCTCCTTCCCGGTCGCAGCGCCGCAACCACGCTCCCCGGGCACCTCGCGCCTCTCGCCGTCGGTCCGCCGCCCTCGGGACACCCGGATCCCTCCTTCCGCGTATCGCCCCGTCAACCGCTTCGATTTTTGGCCGCAGCCTGGGAGGCTGCTCGCTTGAAATCCTATTATCGCGGCCCCCGGTTATCCAACGGGCATCTTCGTCGCGGAGCGGAGCTCGAGCCGGGGCCGGATCGTGCGGTGCGATCGCGGGCGAGAGCGGCGGCGGTGCGGGAGGGCCGAAAAGCGGCGGGGAGATCGATGCCGGCAACCGGCGCCGATGATCGCTCCCTTCGGCTCGATCCGCGCGGCCGATCGATGGCCTCTCTCCTCGAGCGCCGAGCGTGGCCATTATCTCGGCAGGCGCGTACGCACACGCGTACCCGCGTCCGGCCGCTTCTCTCTTTCCCCTCTCCTCCCTCCCAACGCTCCTTCCGCTTCGAAGAGTAGCGCGAGGTTCCGCCTCCGGCACCGCGCCGCGCGACGGGGACCCGAGATCGATACCCGAGTCTCTTCGCGCAACGTCCTCGCTCCTCGAGCTCGCGCCGCGCCGCGCCGCGCCGCGCCGCGAGCCTGCCGGAGCCCGGCGAGGCACCTCGATCGGCGGAGAGCGCGCGAGGAGGCCGAGGGAGAGGGAGGCGGCTCGTAAAAGACGCTCGCGCTGTGCACGTTCACGCTCGCCTTTATTGCGTCCGATGTTTGCTTTAATTACCGGTCGGCTTGTCCCCGGGCCTTAATCGAGAAGGGAATTGCTTTGCGAACGTCGGATCGCACTCGTGGCCTCGACGGATGGACGAGCGGCTCGCGCCGGAGAGGAGATCGCGCCTTTCGGGGATGCCCCGCTCCCAAGCGGCGCGGCCCGCGCGGATTTACATCCGTCTTTACGACTCGGAAGCTTCGCCGCGGCGCGACGAGCGCGAACGGTGGTGGCCCCTATCGAGGCTGGCCCCGCCGCCTCTCGCCCGGCGCGTAAGCGATTAATCCTGGAACTTGATCGGGCCAAACGGGGGCGGGACGGGGAGACAGGGCGAGGCACGGGGCCGAGGGGAAAAAGAAAGAGAAGAGTCCGGCCGGCGGACTCTGCGAGCCGGGGAGGAGAGACAGTATTCGAGGATCGGCGTAATGAGCGCCGGTCCGTGCGTTTACCTTCCCGGACGCGGAGGAGGAAGGGCGCCTTTAATGGGACAACTCGACGCCCAGGTCAGGGTGGCCTCGTTGTTACTCGTTAATTCGAGACGTGGTATGCGCCAAAGGTGGAGCTTCTCGTGGCTCCCTCGAGAAAAGTAGGAATAAAAATGCGAGACAATACGATGTAGCCGCGGCAGGGCCAATGTAGGTTCCCACCTCGGGGCTCGAGGCTCGCTCGGCCGGAGCCGAGAACGCGCGGCGGATCCTCGATTGGAGAGACGGCGGACCCGTCCTCGGTCGGGCATACGGCACGACTCGCCGTAAGGGCACACGAGCAGCCCCCTCTCGCCGCCCTTCGGCGCGGCCCGAGGCCGAGGGGGAAGAGCCGAGGGGAGGAGTCCCTCGCGGTCCTGCAGTTCCTGCGCGACGAGAGGAAACTCGGCCGCGAGGGCCTCTCGACGCGGATCGTCGCCCCTCGAAGAGAGATTCCAGGGTCCTAGCGGCCCGAGAGCCACGACGATAAAACGTCTCGATCCGGCCGGCCATCGTTTAAATCTCCGACTTAACGATCTCTCGGCGAGCATCGATCCCGAGCTCGGCGCTCGACCGACGCGCCTGGAAATCGAGCGAGAACGCGCGAGGATTTCCCCGGGAAAAGGGCGGTCCGCGACGGTGGGTAGGCGCACAGGCCACGATTATAAAGCGGAAATTTACGAGCGGCTCTCGTCCGGAGGAATCTCCGCCTCCCCCCTCCCGCGGCTACATGGCTCGGCCCGAGTCTGCCCACCTCCGCCGATCTCGTCGGCGCCCTCGCGCCCTCGCGCTCTCCAAGGGGCCATCGCGGAGTGTCCCTACCCCACCCCCACCCCCCTCGAAAATTAATTAGGCGCGCCTACTTTCCGTCGGCCGATCGCGCCTCGGCGATCCTGAGGAGGAACACGGCCGCTTCCGCGTTTTCGCTCCCGCGTCCGTCACGCGCCCGCCGGCCAGGGGCTGGGGAGCGCGAGGTGAATTCTCGACAGGGGCTCGCTCCTGTCGCGGCTCCGCGCCTCCGCGCGACGACCGAGAGGCGAAACGCGAGCGAGAGGGGGGAAACTTGACCTACCGCAGTTTTAACCACCGTTCAATTATATAGTTTGCTTTCGGGTCGTCGCACGGGCGAATAAAGCGTGTAATTTACCGGCAGTAAAAGGGCAGTAGTAACGGCCGCGCGAGGAACGGCGTGGCAGGCAGGAAGGAGGGAGAGGGCCCGGCGAGGACCGCGCGGGTGCGGGGGAGGGGGGCGCGGAGGGGCGGAGAGGACCGTGTCGTTAACGACGCCGTTTACTGCCGCGAGGAAGGAATATTTTGTTGCAAGTCGAGGATCGCCCGGCCTCGTCCGAGGCGGAATCCCGCGGCCGGCACGCGGCTCCGCTCTCGGCCCGCGATAAAGACGAGTCGGCGGAGTCGGACGTAGCCCCTGGAATCTCCTTTCAAAAGCGCCATTCGCGCCCTCGAGCCGTTCGGTCTTTGGCCGGGCGCTCGCGAGTTAACGCTCGCCAACGGTCAGGAGCTTGCTCGCGAGTGCGGCCCGGAGTCGCGCTCCTAGGCCCAACGGAGGAGGCGCGCGCGCGCGCGCGCGATCGCGCCCGATTCGCCGGCGCTTGCCTCCGTAATCGAGCGTCCGATCGGTCGGCAGGTGCGCGTTCATACCGATGCGCGCGCGATCGAGCGGGCGTCCGTCGCGTTCTTTTTCTTCGTTACCACGCGCTCCTCCCCCCGCGCGCCCCTGCCCCTCCTGGCCCGATGCCCAGGGGCCTTCGTCCACGCGCCGAGCCTCGGCGCTCCTATCGCGCGCCGCCGGAGAGGGCAGAGTTCGCGGGCGATCGGCGGAAGAGGATCGAGCCGAGGCTGTCCGGAGAGAGCGGCGTCCACGCGGGTGGCATCGAGGCGCGGCTGCCGAGGTCTCGCGTCGCTTCGGGCCGCTTCGGATACTTGCGATCGCGCGACTGCTCGGCCCGGGGAGGGAGGCGGGAGGCAGCGGGGGCTCGAGGAGTCCGGGGAGAGGCGGCGGCGCGACGAGGCTCGATCGTTTGCCCTTCGAGACGAGGAGGATAGATTCGCCGGGCCGGCGAATTCGCTCGGAGGGTGCCCTTAATTACGGCCTGGAGTGACACGCGGGCGGGGAGGAGGGGCTGGAGGGCGAGAGGCAGGTGGCGCGAGGTGGGCCGAGGAACGAGGAAAGGGAGCGGGAGAGAGTTTTACGACTCGTGCCGTTTCCGGTGCACGCGACCCGGGCCCGTCTCGCGAGAGCCCGAGCCCTCCCGGGAAAGCCGACGTTCTCCCGATCGGAGGACGGGCGCGCGACGCCTCGAGGAAGCTCCTCGGCAGCGGCCCTCCCTTGGCGCTATCGGCAGAAACCTCCCTGGAATCCGGCCGTTTTACGTTCGGGAGGATTTAACGAGCGCCGCGCGAGCCTCGGGGCCCGCGCTGGCGCGGCCGCGCCGGAGCTCCTCGGGCGCTCCTAACGACGATAAAGATCCGGGCCCGCGCGTCCGTCTCTCGGTGTCGGCGGACCGCCGGCGGAGGGCGGGGGGCCGTCCGCGCTCCGGCTGGAATTTCCGCCGAGGTTCGATTCGGCGCGACTCGGGGGAAGGGGCGAGGATCGTAAAGAGCCGCGAGGGAGAAAGGTATCGCCGCGGTGTACACGGCCGACACACGGGCCGCGCTCCGCCGGCTCGGGAGGCAGCGCGAGGCACCGCGCGCGCGCGCGCGCGCTCCCCTGCCTCCAGCCCGTGCAATAACTCGAGCAGATATCCCGGAGGAAGGACTATCTCGAAACGCGAAAACGCTCTCCGGCCTATCTCCGGCCGGGGAGGGCGGAGGGCCGGGCGGGGTCGGGAGGACGCTCGAGGAGCCCCGGCCGAGGATGTATGCGTATCGCGACTCTCGGCCCGCGCTCGAGGAAGGCGATCGACGTGGAAGGCGGCCGCGTCGGCTCCTCCGAACTGGGGACGCGCGCTCTCGAGGCAGGCTCCCTGGGGGGAGGGGGTTGGGCAGGGGCCGTCGATAAGAAGAAGCACCGACGATAATCCGCGGACGAAGCTCGGAGCGAGAAACCCGATGCCGGTGGAAACGTCGCGGCGGTAGTTTTAGTGCGCGCCGCGCTCGACTAGTCGCGATCTAATCCTATTTTCGTCGGATCCGTTAATGGTTAATGGGAGGCAAAGTGGTCAGCGACCGGAACAAGCCCTAAGACCGTCTTAAATCCCGCAGGAGGGAAACCCTCGTGGCCCTCGGCCAAGGACCGTAATCCGCGCCGAGCGACCGTCGCCTCCTCTCCCGCGTCGAGTCAAAGTCGTCTCGATTCGGCCGAGGAGGAGGGCGAGGAGGACGGCGGGGAAGGCTAGGAGGAGGATGAGGAGGATGAGGAGGAGGAGGAGGAGGGCCAGACCGACCGATTCGGCCGATCGGCCGATCATCTTCGCGACGCGTGCTCGGAACTCGGCCGATCCTCCCGCGGTGCGAGGGTGGAAACAATAATATCCTCCTTTGGGAGACGGGGCCGGCGGGCGAACCCTCTCGTAAGTAAATAGCGCGGCATCGGGATTAATCGGGATTAGGAGGCGAGATTTATGAAATTCGGATCGCGGTCGAGCGAGTTTCGAGCGGCGAACGGCCGACCGCGCGCCTGGGCGGCCGGCGTAATCCGAAAGGACGTTCCGCCCCTCGGCCCGGCCGGCCTCGATGGCTCGACGACTCACCTTGCCGCGCGACGTATCGAGGGCCGAGGGGGCGGCGGGCCGCGGAACACGAAAACTACATTATACTATTCAAACGATTGCGGGGCAGGGCGGCTAAGTTGACATTGTTGTTTCTGAGGGTGGCCTCGGGCCCTGCGAATATCTTAGCGGCGGGTATAACCCATATACGTACACGCGTCGTCGTACAAGCCCCGGGGGGATATAAACGCCATACCACCGGCGCTCCCGTCTTCCTGCCACCACGCGCTAATCAATAACCATGAATCGCTCCGGTAACACTGCCGTGCACGTTCCGTTGCACCGTTATTGTTGGTAGCCGAGTGTGATCGGCCGGCCACCGTGAATATTATTATCGCCGATGATATCCCGGCCCCTCGCGGCGCGCCGACGGAGCGAAGCCTCGGGACGCGCGAGGCCGAGTCTCGGCCCACGGGAGGGATGGAGTCTCGGCCGGGAGGGTGGGAGGCTTCGATCGAGGGTGCCGTTTCCGCCTTTTCCGCGCCGGCCATCCTTTTCCTCCGAGGAGACCGAGGAGAGCGGCGCTCCTCGCCGCGCGGCTAATATTAATCCTTGCAATTTTAATGCTCGGCAGCCCGCGGCCAAATTTTAACGAGCGAGGCTTTTCTTCCCTCGCGCGTCCTCGCCTCCTCGCGCCGCCCTAATCGAGTTCCACTTTTCCATCGCGCCCAAACTTTTCGCATTTTTTCTCCGGCGAGACTCGTAACGCGCCACGATCCTCTCGGTAAATCCAGCGAGTTTCGCCGCGAGGGCGTTCTCGCGAGAAATCTGGCCGAGGCTCGTCGCACCTCGCGAGAGGGGGAGCGGGGGGCGCAAGGGCGGCGAGGGGAGGGTCCGAGCGCGTTTCGAAATCGAGCCGCTTCGAGTCGGCCTCGGGGCGAATACGCAAGGGCGGACGCGCCGTCGACGACGATCTCTAATAAACTTCAATTATCCTCGGAAAGGCTGGCGAGGGAGAGAAAGGTGGGCAGGGGCGGCCGGGTGCTGGTGGCAGCGCCGGTGCAGGAGGCGGAGGCGGAGGCGGAGGCGGCGGCGGCGGCGGCGGCGGCGGCGGCGGGCGTCGGGAGAAAGAGAAAGAGAAACCGGGAGAGATGATAATCTAAACGATCGCAAAGTGGGCTGCAGAAACGCGCCGAAATTGGCAATAACGGGGTGGCGAGGGGGGTCGCCGAGAGGGAGGCAGGAAGAGGCAGCCAAGTATAGCGTATACGGCATGGGCCCCGGCGCGAACTTCCTATTCTGGTTAGCATTCAAATTGAATCTTCGTGGCGGCCGGTCGTGAAGAGTTACCGCCGTTAATGGACCTCGCAAACGCTCTCAAATTGCTGGCAGACCGGTGAGACGCGGCCCTACCTAATCTGCCGGCTCGATTCTCCGACCGAGAGACTCGCCGCCCCGTCCTAGGCCTTCCGCCGCCCTCGCCCCTCTCCTCGCCCCTCTCCTCGCGCCCTCCTCGCGCCCTCCGCGACCGCGCGACTACCCGGACTATCCGGAAATCCAGGCCGAGCAGCGACAACTCGATAAACCGCGAAGGTGAGGCGAGTGCCTTACGAGCTGCGCGCCTCATTGGGCACCGATGTAATTCGAGCCGCCGAGGGCCGGGAAAGAAACGGAGGGAGAGCCCGAGCCCGACCCCACCCACCTTTCTTTCCTTCCGTTAAACCGAATTACCCCGCTTGATTTAGACGCAGGAAACCTTTTATTGGGTTACGGCTCGAAAAGTGGCCCGGCGCCCATGCCGAACGAGACGCGCACCGTTCCAAGGTTAATTTGCTCGCGCTAATTCGATTCCACGAATTCCGCCGATACGCGACCGAGAGCTTCGGCGGCCTGAGAGAGGGAGAGGGAGAGGGAGAGGGAGAGGGAGAGGGAGAGGGAGCTCTCGGGACGACGCTCTTGCGTCGACGAAGGGCCGCGAAGGAGGGGAGAGAGCGAGTGAGAATCGTCGGTGGATATCGTCTGGGTAACGTTCCGGCAGTTTCCGGAGTCCGTTTCGAGTCCGACCCTCCCGCGGAGATTCGAAATGGCTAATTTAGCGCGGCAAGTCCCGCGGGAGCGAGGGCTTTCCAAAGTCGGCTGCGCATCGGGCCGCGGGGGAGGAGAAGGGCCGGGGCGGGGGAGCGGCCGGCGAGTCGGCCGGTCGCGGCCCGTCGAGGGGGGCCGGGAGCCTGGCGTCTTAATGTAATTCCATTAGAGGTAACTACGCGAGCTCCGGTCCGGCCGGCGGTGGTTGAATTTCATCGCGAATCCGGCCGATCGTGCGCCACCCCCCCGCGCCGTTCCCTCGCGCCGGCCCCGGGGGGAGGACGACGCCCGACGGCCGACCACGCTTCCCCGAGCGAGCGCCGTGCCGAGCCTAACGCACCCTTCTTTTCCGTGTTCGCAGCCGAGCTCAAGATGGACGTCCTGAGGGAGAGGGAGGTCAAGGACAGCCTCGAGCGGCAGCTCCAGGACGAGCAGAAGGTCAGAGGTGAGTGGACTCGCGCAAGGTTTTCTTCCCGTCTCTCGCGCGATCCTCTCGGCGTCCGCGCTCGAGACGCGTCCAAAGCGGCCGAAACGCGCCGGCCCACTCCGCTGGTCGGCCTCACCCTCGAGGTGGAGCGAGTTTCATGGCTCGACTTCACGACCGACCGGACGCTCTTTACGGCTTTCGGAAAATTGAGTACGCCTACGAGCATCTTCGGGCCGCTCCGAAGGAGGGACCCGTCGGGGCTCGATTCGCGGCGCGCGATAATCTACCGACGACGGTACGTCGAACGTCTCGGACGACTCTCGCGAGTCGAGGGTTAACTCTCGGCGATAAATCAAGAAGCCGTGGAGAGACACCGCGCTATAAAGTCCGGAGGAGGCGTCCTCGCGGTGTCCCCCCGAATAAACGTATCGTATTATTCCACGCCGGGGGTCCTCGGGGCTCCTTCCTCTCTCATTTCCCGCGTCGGCCCTCTCGCGCTTCCGACTCGCGCTCTCCGCTCTCGGAGGAGCTCCGATAAATTTCCCCTCTGGCCAGAGCGGCCAGATCGATGGTGGCGCGGCGACGAGGCGGACCGACGAGGCCGAGAGGCCGAGCCGAGCGCGCCCGGATTCGATACAGCGGATTTTCGCGTTAAAAGATGTCGACGCCTCGACTGACGCGAGCACAATGCGCGAGCCCCGATAAATATGTAAAAGTCGAGAAGACCGAGGGGGATATTCGGGACGCGCCGCGCGCTCGTCGTTATCAAGAGGTGAGAAAGAGGAGACAAAAGGCCGGTCTGGCGGCGCTCGAGGCGGGGCAGGAGGGGAGAGGGAGCGCGCGAGGGCCGTCCTCCTCGCCTTCGCGTCGGACCATCCTCGCCTCCCCGCTCGAGTTTCGCTCGATTCGCGGGAAAAACGACTCGACTCCTCGGGGCCGGGCCCTGGCGGTAACACGACCCTGCGACAACAGCGGTCCATTAGTCAACCGGCTCAGTGTCAATACATGAATATGACGGCGGGTCTGACGGAACGGCCGATCTCCCCGGCCTCCCCGGCCCCCTCGCCCTCCTCGCCCTCCTCGCCGGCACAATGCCAGCCGATATCGCCAAATATAGGAAATGGCCTTTCCTCGGGTGCCGCGCGGAGCGCAGGAACGTCCGTCCTCCCCGGGCGGAGGGCGAGCCTCGCGCACCCCCCGCCGCACCTCCGCCGCTCCTCCGCCGCTCCTCCGCGGCGGCTCCTCGGGGCGAGCGGGGCTCCCCCGCGGGCATTTCGGCGGAAGGAGGAAGAGCGCGCGATGCTCGACTCGCGTCCGCCGGGCCGCGCGTCCCGCCACCGTTCGAAGATGATCGATGAGCGGCCGCGGCGAGGGATATTTACGCGGGCACTTGGCAAGACCTTCCGCTCATTCGGCTAATGACCGGCCGGTAATAGATACGGGGTCGGGGCATCGTCCTACGCGAGCCGATGCCTCCGCCCGGAACCCTAACGAGGACGGCCCCCTCGCCCGTCCCTCCGCTCCTTCCTCGCCGCCTCGCCGCCTCGCCGCCTCGCCGCTCCACCCCTCGGCCTCGAGAGCGTCCTTCCTACGGCGGATTTGCGAGCCGCCTTCGCGGGGATCCTCCCGCGCGCCTCCGTAGATTGGCAATTTGCGCGATAAAGACGAAATCGCGGATCTTCGAGGCAGCGGGAGGGGGGCGCGGGCCGCGAGGGGAGGGAGGCGTTATTAGCTCGTTTAAAGCCCCGCTCGGCATTTCGGGAAAGGTCGAGATCTCCGACCTCCCGCGGAGCGAAAAGTCGTATCGCCCCGTCGGGGGTTGCGAGCGATCGCTCCCCCGCCCCGGCCTGCCACGTCGTCG
Source organism: Ampulex compressa (assembly GCA_038496175.1). Lineage (NCBI taxonomy): Eukaryota > Metazoa > Arthropoda > Insecta > Hymenoptera > Ampulicidae > Ampulex > Ampulex compressa. The sequence goes on from JBCFXI010000524.1 coordinate 48,546, forward strand.
CTCCCACTCGGCGGAGCGCCCGATCGCGGTACTTTTCCGCTCGCGCCTCTCGGATAACGCTAATATTATTACTGGGCCGATACGCGCTCGGCCGCGCGATCTACGATAATAAATAGAGCGAGAGAAGCAGTGGCCGCGAGCTTCTGGATCAGATCCGCGACCGGAAATTCTGGCCGTCGTCTCGCGTCACCCTTATCGCCCGACGACGTCTGTCGGCGCAAAAAGCTCTGCCGGCGAGAGCGAGTGTGCGGGCGTGGGGGAGTGGGAGTGGGAGGGGGGGGGGGAGGCAAGCCTTGGGAAGAGCGAAGGCGCGAGTTCCGTTACCCGTCGCGGCGAACCTCCTGGCCACCCACGGCCCCCCCCCCTCTCCTGCCGCCACCTTCCGACCCGCGCCCTGCGTCGGGCAAGCTCGTCCGCTGCGAGCGGAATTGAAAGCGCGGCCGCGCACGATCGACCGACCGAGATTTATTCGCGACTCACCCCTCGAATTAGCCCGGCGGTAATGCCGGGATCGGGTGTCGGTGTAATTGGGACCCGAGGGATTTTCCCGGGCTTCCACCCCAGCGCGCCCGTCACCGCGCTTATCGTCGCACCATCCGCGCCATCCGCGCCATCCGCACGGTTCGCACCGTTGGCAGAGGCAAAGGCGCGCGGCGGCGGCGGCGGCCTAAAAACCGCTCTGCCTCCTACGTAGTCGTCGATGCTCGCGGCCCGAGGACCGAGCCAAAGCGCCGGGCCGTTTCTTTCCCACGATTTTACCGAGCCTAGTCCCACGCTCGACGCCTCTGCTCCCTCGTTTACCCGAACCACGGATTCGACGACGCTGCCGCCAAAGTCGTGAGCCAGTCGGAAGGTGAGGACCAAGGTGAGGACGGACGGAGACGACGACGACGACGACGACGACGACGACGACGACGACGACGATGGCCGGAGCTCTCCTTAAATATTAATAGAGCCCATCGATAACGATCGTGGAGGCAGCCATCGTCGCGCAAAGGAACCTCGAGCGTTTCGATCCGGCCGGGTGCCGCTGTCGAACGGCTGGAAGGCTAATTCTCAAAAGAGTTTACGACAACGACAACGAGGACGGCGATGCTCTCGTGCGTAACGACGACCGATTCGCTTTGAAGCGGACGATTATACGACGATCGGTGGAACCCTCCGTGACTGTGGCTACGTTAACCAGGGGGAGGATGAGCGCAACGCCGTTCGTACCTGCCTCTTGGTCGATGTTGCCACTATCGCCGCCGCCGCCGCCGCCACCGCCGCCGCTACGTCATCCTCCTCCCCGTAGTCGTCGTCGTCGGTGTTTGTCACATGCGCGGAAAGGTGTCAACGCAAGACCCTCCTACGGTTTGCGTAGGAACCCGCGTGAAGGAACGACACCCTTTGCGCGAATATTCCGATTCATTGAATCTTGTACCGGGAACTGGACGACGACAATGCCGCCGGTGGTATTTGGGGTCATAACGGAGAAACATCGGCGCGCGGAGCGTGAGAAGGAGGGTGAGAGAAAGAGAGAGAGAGAGAGAGAGAGAGAGAGAGAGAGAAGTGGGGGTGGGGAGGGGCAGAGGGAGATGGCGACGCGCAAGCCGAAAGTTTAGGGAACGACAAAGATCGTTTTGCCGCGTCGGTGGAGCATCGTTCGCGATGAGCGCCAGCGGTGCCGAGGACGCCTTGTCCAAAAACGAGGGCGGCCGTTTATAACGCGATCTCGCGGTAAACGATAACGAGACGGAGGCACGTCCAATGCGCCGTAAGGAAGAATTGAGCGAGAGGAAAAGGTCGGGGGAGGGTGTTCGGGGCGAGTGGCGAGTGGCGAGCGGCGAGCGGCGAGCGGCGAGCGGCTAGGGAGGATGGCGGGGGGAAGAGAGGGACGGAAACGGCGGACGACGTAGGAGAGGCTCGCCCCTCGGCGCGGCGATCGACGCCAGGGAGAGAGGGGCGAGGGGGGAGGGTGGGGCGGGAGGGAGATCGGGCAAAGGGTTCGACCGCTTACCGGCTTACCCCCTTTGTGGCAGTTTAGCGTTTCATGTCGTATTCCGACTCATTGGAAATTGAGGAATAGAGAAGAGGCGCAAAAGGGATACGGCTTTGAGATAAAAAGAACGCCGCTCGACGACGATACTGCCGAGTAAACCGTCGTGCCAGCCCGCGAAAATAAAGCCTTCCTCCCCTCGTATTCTTTTTCCGATCCAGGCCCGATCTCCGCCGATCGGAGCGGAAAACCGCGCGTGCGACAAAGGGCGTCGTCGCCTTTGGGCGGCGGCTCGCGCGAGAGCGAGGCTGGGCCGAACGCCGAGCGAGATCGAAGAAAGATCCAGCGGCCAGAGACTTTGGCCGAGGGCCGTTGCGGCGGGCGGTGGGATGGGGTGAGAGAGGGGGGAGGGGGTTGGGTGTCGAGTGCGAACGAGCGGCCAGGAGGACGTATCGCGGGATAGAAACGTCCGTGTATCGCGTATACGTATACGTATCGTGTACGAGACCAGAAGCCGGAGGTAGCCGCGAGGCCGGTGCTGGTGGTAGTGTCGACGAGAGGACGCCGGTGCCGGCGCTATTGCCGTTGCTCTCGCCGGTGGCGATATTGCCGGTGGTGACGGTGCTGCTGGCGGTGGTGGCGGCGGTGGCGGCGGCGACGGTGGTGCCGGCGGTGGCGGCGGTGGTGGTGGTGGTAGCGGCGGCGGCGGTGGCGACGGCGGTGGCAGCGTCGACGGCGGCGGCAGCGGCGACGGCAGTGGCTACAAGGGGGTAGGTGCCGCGGTCACTTTGTGAACTAACCTGGCTTTGCCCGCTGTTTAATTAAGTCTCGCCGAGACTACTCGTCCTGTCTCCCCTCCCACCCTCCCGTCCTTCCCGTCTCTGTCTCGACACGGGCACGAACCCCCGCAGAATTCGCTCCGAGGCCAACCCTCCGATGGCCACTGCGGCGTCTCTCGCTTTGCACCATCCACGTCAGCCCCGTGAATATGACGCCGCGCTCTCCGACGAGGAGAAAAAAAATTAAATCTCGCCCACTGTTACGACGCGACCAAAGGGTAACCGTGGTTGCCGGCCACCGTCGGGCCCCCCCTCTCGCCCTCTCGCCCTCTCGCCCTCTCGCCCTCTCGCACTCTCGCCCTTTCGCCCTCTCGCCCTCTCGCCCTCTCGCCCTCGCGCTCGGCCTGCCCCTGCCCCTGCCCCTGCCCCTGGCCCTGCCCCTGGCCCCGCACTCGCCGCGCGTCGCGTTGCGTCGCGCGTCGTCTTTATTCGGTTTCTCTCGGGGCAGGCAAAGCCAGGGGGAGGGCGCGGGGGAAGCGTAATTGGCCGGCGTAGGGAGCGAGAGGAGGCGGAGGAGGAGACGTAGGAGGGGCGGGAGGAGGAGGGCGAGGGGGGCGCAGGGCCGAGGCCGAAACGCTACTTTTTCTCCTCCGCGATCTCCTCTCGAGTCTGCGGCCGCAGCCCCGAGGGCACGCGTATGAATTCGCTCGCGCGTAACGGTGAGCTTCCGTAATATAATTGTTAATGCGCTGCTGGGCCTCGGCCGGCGTTTACGCTCCGTACGCGCCGATGCCGATGGTCGGTAGCGCGTCCATCGGTACCAACCCCTCACGTAAAAATAGACGCACGCCGACGGGCATTACGGCACGCCTCGCTCGGCAGCTCTCGGCGGCTAGGCGGCTCGCGTACGCGTCGACTCGCTCCGCGCCGCTCCTTGGCCGCCTGCTCTCCTAGGGCCATCTTCGCGAAAGCGGAGGTCGCCCCGGTACTCGCCGAGGAGTGCCGAGAGGCGCGCGCGAAGAGCGAAAAGGGCGCGCGAGCCACGCTCGCGAGTCTGGCGTAGGCGTAAATTCGGATGGGCCGCTCTCGAGGAGCTTAGCGGCGGGGCCGCGCGTTTGTAGGAGCGCGCGCACAGGCTGGAACGAGAGACGACGAGGACGCGAGAAATTTCGTCGCTAAGGAATTTAGATGAAATTGCGCGAATTACTTGAGCGCGCCCGGCATGTACGCGCGCTCGTGTGTCGGTTCACCTACGTGCGCGGCCGCGCGGAGGACGCGAAAGGCGGGTATGAGCGAGCACGCGAGGACGACCTCTCGGAATTCCCCGCACCCGCGTCGGGCTGTGCCCCCTTTGGAGGACGATACATCGCGGGGCCGACGTCGTCTCCCTCGAGCAGGCGCCGGCAACGAGATCGCGAGCGGCGCCCCTCCCCGACCAAGGTGACTTTCCCGAGGCGCGAACGGAACCCCGAATTATGCGAAATTACGCGCGGCGAAGGGCGTAAATAAATAAATGTCCATACGTAACCGGTAACCCGTTATTACGGTCGGTGTCACCCTGCTTCGCCGGCAAACCCGACACCCCCCACGCGCTCCTACCCTCGCCGTTCGGCTGCCACCCTCTCTCCCTCTCCGACCGCTCTCTCCCTCTCTCCCTCTCTCTCTCTCTCTCTCTCTCTCTCTCTCTCTCTCTCTCTCTCTCTCTCTCTCGCCGCGACGAGGCAAATTCCGCGAGCCTTCGACGCGTCGAGAGAGCACCGCGGAGGAGCGCGTTGCGCGCGCTTCGGACTCGGGCGAGAAGGACGTCGTCGTCGTCGTCGTCGTTTGACCGACGGGCTGCTCGACGGGCGCTCGACGCCTTCCCTATCGCGCGAGCCGTCTCCCCTCGGTCGCGCGGCCGATATACGAGGGACGAGAGGAGCGCGGGAAGGACGGCCGATCCGCAACCCCTGTATACGAGTTCTCGTAAACTAGCATTCCCACGTAAGTCCCTTTGGCTGGCGTTCGGTGGGCCGCGAGGCCGGTCGGGTGCCATCCACGACTTTCCATTATGCATGCGTCCCTTATTGGCAGTAAACGCGCCGATCTTCCCCTCGCCCTCGGCCTCGGCCTCGCCCTCGCCCTCGTCCTCGCCCTCGCCCTCGCTCTCGCCCTCGCCCTCGCTCTCGTCCTCTCCCTCGGAATTACGACCGTAAGCATATTTCTAATTATAACGTCGCGAGGAAAGACCTTACGGACAGACGGAAAATCTCGTAAATTACGCAGGAACGAGGCCGCTCCTCGGAATTCTATGCCGCCATCCTCCGTGGCGGGCAGGGAGAGCGGCGGCGTCTCGCAGCGAGGGTGCGCGAGAGGAGAAGCGAGATCGGGGAAGAGCCATCGATGCCGCGACGCGACTCTCCTCTCGGCGGGCGCCCATGTGGCCGGCTCAAGTTTTGGGGCTACGAGGAGAGGAGAGGAGAGGGTTGGGGTGCGGGGCTGCGGGGCTGCGGGGCTGCGGGGCTGCGGGGCGTCGCGTTCGCGGGGGCAGTCCCTCCTCTGGGCGCCTCGGCTCGAGAGCGCGCCGCTTCGACGCGCTGGACGCGACGGACGCGTTTGCGCGGCCACCTCTCCGCCGTGGCGAAACGGGCGCGATCCCTCCGAGGCCATTCGCCACTACCAATTTGCCATCGGGAATGGTCCATGGTCATCGATGGGTCGTAAGCGTTAACGATAATGTTTCGGCCGTGATCATCGAACCGATCCTCGCGATCGTCGCGCTAATAAAGCCCGATGGCCTTTCCGGCCTCGATGACGAGCTGCGCGAGGACGTCGATGACGCGTTGTCGCGCGAGCGTTATCGGCCAATCGGCGGGCAACGCGTCGTTACTCTCCTCGCCCGATTCGTTCCCGATCCCGGCAAAGGGCAATGCCTCTCGAGCGTTTTGCGGCCGCGGCCTCGAGGCCTGGCCCGCGCCGCCGCTCGAGTCGCTCGGGGAATTCGGCCTTTCGAGGCTGCCTCGGAGGCTCTCGGTCCGATGCTCCGATTAGAGGCCGGGGAGAGAGAGAAGGGTGCGCCGAGGGTGAAAACGTCGGAGGATGTACCTCGGAGGATGGCTGTCGGGAGGGTGAGCTAAGACGTTGGCGGTTTTGCGCGAGGGGCAAGAGGTCTGGGATCGAGATCGGGCTCGGGCTCGGGCTCGAGGGGGGCGCGTAGGAAGTCCTCGGGCGTAATTACGCTAACCGCAACCGCCAAACACGACTACCGGGGTAGGCGAGGACCCTCGGAATACGCCTCGAATCGAGAGAGCGGGGCCGAGGAGCCGAGGAGGCGTCTCGAGATTACGGCCGGACGCTCCTCGCGCCTCCGGTCGCGGCACCGAGCAGGCTCGCGTCTTTGCCGCTCCGGCGGAAAGGGCGCGCCGGCCGGGGGAGCCTCGAGCGAAGCCCGCGGCTCGTCCGTCGGAAGCACGGATCTCCGCGCGCTACGTTGAATTAATAATACCCAAGGTCTTGGAGCCGAAGGGACTCGCAGGCTGTAATTGCATTAATCGCGGTGATATTTTGGGCTCAGGTGCCTTCGCGCCCGCTACGGCTCGTTAATAGCGGCCATTATCGTTCTCGGCCTCCGCGGCGGAGGAGTCGAGCCCGCTCCGACTATCCCGAAGGCTGCGCCCGAAACTCTGGCCGTCTGGAAGTTTCGAGGAAGGGAGAGTGGCCGGGGGTCGTTTCATCGCGAGGAAGGGACCGGGAGTCGGGGAGGAGTCGGGGACGGGGACGGGGACGGGGACGGGGGCCGCTGGAAAGGGCTCTCGGCTTCGGCGGCCGCGAGCATTCTTCCGGAGCATTCACCGGACGCGCCGGCGGCTATCGTTTTCCGTTAAGCAAAGCTGTCGTCCTCGCCTCGCCTCGCCTCGCCTCGCCCCGCCCCGCCTCGCTCGAACTCTCGGGACCTCGATCCTGGGGCCTGGGCCGGGCTCTAGCCGGGGCTGGAGTCGAGCGGGGGAGGGGTTTAGGGCGAAACATTAATCTCTCGCGGTGGCAATATCGGTCCGAGGATATTCGAGGCACGAGCGTTATACGAGGCGATGTCATTAGTCCGCGAGGCGAGCCTGCACAGGCCGCCGGGGGGCGGGGACCGTGGTCAAAGCGGCGGGAGAGGAGAGCGCGCTCGTCCGGCGTAGGCCTCGACCGTTGGCGATATCGACGCGGCCTTGCGGAACGCCGATGATCGATCGCGGCCGCCTCGCTCGAGAAGCGAGACCGGAAGCGCGCGGCCGGAACGGGAGGAATCGCGCCCGGCGGAGGCTCGCGGTCCCGAGTGAGCGAGCGAGAGAGAGAGAGAGAGAGAGAGAGAGAGAGAGAGAGAGAGAGAGAGAGAGAGGCATCCTCGAGGAGCGGCGGGCTGGCCTGCCCCCGAGGAAGCCGGCCGTCTTGGCCGCCTTGGCCGCCCCTCGAGGCTGAGGCGAGTCGCGGCGCGAGGCGGAGAGGGCGAGGGGGGCGCGGGGCCGCGAACCTCGGCCGCGGCGCTCTCGGGGTCGGTGCGGGGAGAGGGCGTTACGGCCGCGCTCGCACTCCCGCCACTCGGCCCCGGCCTCCCGCTCCCGCGGCTCGGTTATTGTTCACGTTAATTGATGCGTTATGTTTGATGCCGTTGCGATAGCCATTGTACGCGGGGTGTCCACTGATAACTGAGTTACCGACTGCGGCGACCAGAGTGCACTCAAACCTAATTATCTCGGCCCAACTGCGACTGCCGCATTGCGTTGCCGCCGTACGTTCGCGCACCGACGTTCCCCGTAATGTCGCCGATCGGTCGCGTCCCGCGCCATCGAGGATCGCCTCGTCGGGGGGAAAAGTGCCTCGCCCGGCGCACCGGCCGGGGTGGCCAGCCCTCGCCCGCCGGAAGTCGGCCCGCGAAGGCCGCCTCGCGGCGCGGTGGCGCGGAGGAGGAGGCCTTCGGCCGGAACAAAGGACGGGGCGCGTTGGCCGCGGCGCGATTAGACAGGCCTTCCAATTAACCGCTCGGAGGTGCTTTCGGGCGCAACCTCCTCGTAAACCCGGCTTCTTTACGCACCGCGCTCGGGAGGAAGCCCCGCCAAACGGAAGCTCGCCACGATAAATTCCAAAAATCAATTCCGCCGCAAACGAGTCGCGACTCTCGCCGGCGCGGCCTCCTTCTGAAGAGGCGCGAGACGAGGGAGGCAGAGGGCCTCGCCGGCGAGGGCGGCGGCGAGGGGGGCGGCGAGGGGGGCGGCGAGGGGGGCGGCGAGGGCCGAGGCAGGAGAGGTCGTCGGTTCTGGGCCCGCGCTCGGCCCTGGGTCTGCGCCGGGGCCGGAGGGCCGGAGGGCCGGAGGGCCGGAGGACCCGTCGCTCCTCTCCTCTCCTCTCCTCTCCTCGCCCCTTTTTCCTCGGACCTTTTAACGAAGCACTCCCCGCGTCCGGCGCGTCTCTTTATTGTCCGGCCGAATTTACGATCGACACCGACTCGCGGATCCCTTCGCGATAATTCGATCGCCCCTCGCGTATACGGCGGCCGTGTTGCCGACTAAAATTATTTCGACGAACGGAGGATGGCCGCGTAAACGTCTCGGGCCTATTCGAGAATTCCTCAAATTTTATAGCGCCGGTAAATCGGCCGGCCGCGATTTTACGGCGGCTCCTCGCCGACGTTTCATTTTTTCCCCAGCCGCCGCCGAGCGCCCGGCCCCCGACCGCCCGAGCGCTCCTCCTCGCGGCCCCTCGCCTCCTCGAGGCGCCGACCGACGTTCCTCCGCCCCGCCGAGACTCGACGCACGGCGCGTCCTCCGCGTTGGCGCGCGCGCCTCGCGGAAAATTCCATTTCCCCGGCCGTAAAGGGCGCCTCGTAAAAGTCCTCCACCGCGCGCCGTCGCCGAGCGTCGGGCCGCGTCCGGCGAAATTGCGTCGAGGCCTCGCCGATCGGCGGGCCATCGACGTCGCGCCCCGCCGCGGACGGGCCTTCCGGCGGGCTTTCGCGCTCTCGCGCCCGCTTCGCCGCACGCTCGGCCTTCCCCGACGAGGCCGGCGGAGTCGGTCGCGGCCCAAGGAGGATCCCGAGGGCCGGCTGCCGCCTCGTCGCCCTTTCCGCCGACTACTAATGGAGACGCGCTCGGGGGAAACGGAGGATATCGGTTTACCGGGGATACGCCCTGGCCGGCCCCGACGCGCGCCTCACCCCCTCGGGTATTTTCAGGATTGACTCGTCGACTCCCGTGCGCCGATCGCGCGGCTCCCCCGAGAGGCCCCACCACGGCTAATAAACTAATGGCCGAGTCCTTGGCCCGGCCGATCCCCGCCTTTCTTGCCATCTTTCCGTCTCCGCCGCCGAGAGCCTCGCGCCTCGGGCGCTCTCCCCGCCTCGCCGATCGACGTTCCGCTCGCGCCGGAAAGGAATCCGATCGATTCCTGGGACGCGGAAGGTAGTAGGACGGAGCTCTTGGTCTCCGGGCGACGGACTCGAAGGGTTCTCGTCGGTTCGGTAATTGTCGGCAAATATTAATAACCGCGGCGGGGGCGACAGCTCGCGCGATTTCAAAGCGAGAGGGGTGGGGGGGGGGAGTGGGGAGCCAGCCGAGCGCGGGTGCGGAAAAGGCGGAGGAGAAAGGAGCCGGAGGAGAGAAGGAGAGGCGAGTACGACCGGGAAAGAGCCCGCCGACTTCGCGAGGGTGAACTCGCCGAACCGGTTATACTCGAGAGCAAATACATTATGCCTCGATGATTTTCCAACGAGAGGGAGGAACCGACCGAGATTGAAATTTGGGAACTCTCTTTGACACAATTACCCGACTCGCTCCTCTCGCGAGGCTGCCGCCGACGCTGCTCCGTTCCATTCCAACGAAAACGAATCTCGACAATGGGAAAGGCCGACAGTGGGAGGCGAGAGAAGTTGACGCGGCCCGGCACCTTTCGCGAGCCGAACGGACGGAATTGGGAGGACCGGAAAAGGAGCCGCGACGCGACGCGGGACGCGGCCAGCCCCGCTCCCTCCACCTTCTTCCGGCCGGCCGTCCCTCCTCCTCCCTCTCGCGCCACCCTTGCGCACGTCCGCCGAGGGAGAGGCGAGCCGGACTTATTCCTCGACGATCTTGGCGACGTTGGACGATCCGCCCGTAAGTCGGCTCGATCGCATCCGCTTCGAGACGCGGTAGTGCTTCTCGCGTATCGCGTGACCGGCGATGCGAAGCCCCCCCCCCCCGCCTCCCTCGCCCTCCGCGCGCCTCGCTCTCCTCGCCGGTCGAGGGGCGAATGGCAATTTCGCTGGGTGGCACCGGGAGGAGACTCGATCGAGACGTTTCGGTTACGCGGGGAACGCTTTGGCCGGCCGCGTCGGAGGGCACCGCAGAGGCGCGCGCGTAACGCGATACTCGCCGCGCCGGGGCCTCGTCGAGATGCCGTCGGCGATCGGCAGTCAGGGAGGTCGCTCGTCCTCCACCTGCCATCGCAGAGTCTCCCGGCCCTCCCTCCCTGCCGGGCCGCGACCTCTTAAGTTACAGGACCATCCTGGTCCCGTGGCCCCGATCCGCGAGCCGGGCCAGAGCCCGGGCCAGGGCCAGGGCCAGGGGCAGGGCCAGGGGCAGGGGCAGGGGCGCTTAGAGGCGCGGACTGGAAGAAGGGCGCCGAGCCGAGCGGAGCGATCGGTGATTCGGCGGCACGGCGCGGCCGCAATCGGCGGCGCAGCGCGCGGGGAGGGACGCGAGGGGCAAACCTTGAAATTCCCTTTGCTGGATGTTTAATGCGGCAATCTAGGGGCGTGATAAAGTGCCAAACGAATGCCGAAAGGGAATCCCGAAGCGAGCGCCGACCGTTAAACTTTGGTACAATGCCGGCACGAGCCATTACATTGTATAAACACGGCACGGCCGGTGGTTCGCGGTGGAGAAGAGGCACTCGAGAAATTGAAACGCAGGAAGAGAAGGCTGCCGCGCGCCGGTGGCGGTCGCGATTCAAACGGCTCCACCCTTCCGCCACTTTGGCGCCCCCCCGCGCCCCTCGCGCCCCTCGCGCCCTCGGTCGCCTCTCCAGCTCCCGCGATCTTTCCTCGCCCTCGGCCGCGCTCGGCCCCTTCCCCGATCGACCGATCGACGCGACGACGAGAGACCCCCCCGCGGCCTCGCCCCCCCCCTCCTCCTCCGCCCGAGCCGCGCTCCACGCGGCGCGCCTTTGTCGTTTATCGCCGATATTCCCCGCATCGGGGATCGTGCGCCATCGGATTTGGCCGAGGAGCGGGCGCGGAGGGGTAGCTTGAATGTCCCGTTAAATATTGCAGGACCCATCGGGCGCTCCCGCCGTCTCGACTCCCTCCGCCCCCCCCCCCTGCCCCTCCCCATTCTCCAGCCCCGCCAGGCCTTTGCCTCTCGGCGGAGAGGCGGAGGAAGAAAAAGAATAACGTTCTTTGCATACTCGGATTATAAGGCAAACGGTCCTTCGCTTTTGATGCTACGAGAGAGTATTCGTACCCGTTGAGAGGAAATTTATGGGAATTAATATCGGTTCCCCCGGGGGAGAGGGAGGGAGAGCGAGAGAGCGAGAGAGAGAGAGAGAGAGAGAGAGAGAGAGAGAGAGAGGCGGGGGCGAAGGGCGATTCGGGACGTCTCGGGGACTCGCGGAATGCGACTTTCCGACACACGCGAAAGGGAACTTTAAGAATTTAATTCCTGCGTCGTGCGTCTCCTTCGCGCAAGCCCTCCCCCGGCCTCTTCCCCGGCCCTTCCAGCCCTTGGCGGTGGCCTTGTTTCCTTTCCACCCTTCTCGCTCCGCCTGGAGCAGCGCGCGGCGATCTTCTTCCTCGCCGCGGGGCACGCGTCGCGAAAGGATAACTCGGCGATAAAGGGACGCGCGCTCTCGCGGAGCCGCGGCCAAAGTCGGAGGGGCGGAGGCAGAGGCCGAGGAGACCGAGGCGAAGCTGCGAGCGCCGGCGGGCGCGCCAAAAAGGAAGGAACCGTCGTTCGATGGATTTGGCCGTAAGGGGCCGCCGCCGAGGCTGGGAAGGAGGACGCGAGAGAAGGAGAGAGGAGCGGAGAGAAGGAAGGAAGGAAGGGAGCGAGGACGACGCGCGCGACGACAAAAAATCACCATTAAGCTACCGTACGTCCCCCGGGGGATGGACCCTACTTCGCAGTCGGAGGAGGGGAGGTATTAAGCGTACAAACGCGATAAGCTAAAACACTTCTCGTAGATGCGCTCCGCGGGGTTTCCTCGCTCCCCCTCCCGCGCTCCCCGCTTTATTTCCGTTCTCGATATTTCGGAGAGAACGGGGCGAAAAAACGCTCCTCCTCGAGGTCGGCGAAGGGGCGCGCGGGGATCCGCTCGGAAGAAAAAAGCGCGAGGCCTGGCTTTTAGTCGAACAAACACGAGGCGTATATCGCGCAATCTAGGCGCGCGAGCCGCCCTCTCCTCGCCACCGGGGCTCGATATCGATTAAAGCGACGGCCGATCGGGGCCGCGCTATCGGCCAGGGAGAGATTCGGCCGTATGCCGCGTACGCGCTCGGACCGCGAGCGCTCCCTCCCCCTCGCCCATCCCTCTCACCCTCCCCCTCCCCCTCCCCCTCCCCCTCGCCCTCGCCCCGACGCATCGTCGCACCGTCGCATCGTTGGCGACGCGCTGGGGCAGCGGCGGGGCAGGAGCGCGGTGTGCTGGGCCGAGTTCTCTCTCTCTCTCTCTCATTCGCGAGGGCGAACGCGCGCGAGATTCCTTCGAGCGGGGCCGTTCTTTCCCCGAGCAGCTACTCGGTTTCCCCCGCGGGGAAGCTAGGTTCGTAACGGCGCGCGGGGAATAGCGGCCGCTCGGGCCAATCTCGCGGGGAGCGGGCCTTGGCCGGAGCTCGAGGGTCGCGAGGGGCGCGAGGGGCGGGGGCCGAAGGCGTCGTGAGGGCAGAGGCACGGCGGTCAAGCGAGCGTTATTTTACCGCCGCCACCGTCCTCGGGCCGCGTAATCCCGATATCTGTCGGTTTTCGGGCAATAAAACACGCGTCCCATAGAGACGGATCCCCCGGGACTCGGCGCTGCTTCCCGCTGATAAAGAAACGCGTAAAGATAGGAATCCCCTCGCGCCCCATTCCGAGGAAACTTCCCGCCCCGCGAGCTCTCTCGGCCTCGCCGCCGGGAGAGGCGGCGCTCCTCTCGACGCTCTCCTTCGATTCCGCACGCAAGATCGCCCCTTTCCTGGAACGCCGACTCTCGGGGCCAGCCTGGGGGCCAGCCTGGGGGCCAGCCTGGGGGCCAGCCTCGGGGGAAGGGTGGGCGACGAGCTCGGAAGTACTCCGCCGAACGTATCGGACCTCTCGGATGATCCGCTCGGTGGCCGCGAGGCGAGAGCCGGCCCGGGCTATTACGTTTCTGCAGGCGGGAGAGCCGAGTAACCGGATCGGGGGTTTCGAATGACCCACGGTCAACCGGAGGGTAAATATTTTCGTATTACTCTGCTCGCGTAACTCAAGCGCCGGCAAGCCGCGCACCGGAATGCGCGCCCGGTGGCGACTCTCGAGCGCTCCTCTCGCCCCCTCGGCTCCGCTCGAAGGAGCGCCGAGGCCTCGCGCTCCATCGCGGCCCGAGGCTGGCCCTCCACGTCGGTCGGACAGAGCGGCGCGCGTGGCGAGGAAGCGTGCGAGGGAAGAACGGGAGGAGTCTTCCGAGCGACGATCCTCGAGGGAGGAGGCGGAGGGAGGAGGGTGGCTTTCCATCGAGCGGCTCCTCGCTCACCGCCCATCTCGGGCCAGGATAAAAGAATAATACGTAAGAGCGAAAAGCTTTCGACTTTACGACGGTTTATGCGGAAGGCCGGGTTGGATTTGGGCGTCGCGGGGTAAGAGGATAAGACGGCTGACCCTCCCGGGATGTTTCCACTCGCAAACTGGATTCCGATGACCGATCTCCATTTCCATATGGGTCACGTAGGACGGGAGGGTGGCGAAAAGTTGTCACCGCGAAATTGATATTTGAACGAGGCGCGAGCCCCCGCCTCGTGGAGCGAGGGCGAGCGCTCGAGCGGCCTCGTCGGCTCTCCCGAACCGTACCTCCAATTTCGGCCCCGACGCCGCCGGCAGGCCGTCGCTTCGGGGAGCCGATCGATCGATCTAAACGAACCGTCTCGCCGTTGCCCCTCCGAGTAAGGAGCGGCCCGTCGACCGAGAGCGGAGGAATCGGCCGCCCTCGGGGATCCCGGGCTAAGCGTAATATTATTCCGCGAACGTCTTTGCGCGGATATCGAGAGAGCAGTAGAGAACAGATGCCGTCGGACGCCGGCGGGAGGCGCGGATACGTCTCTCTCGCTCTCTCCCCAATTTCCTTTCTCCGGCCGAGAGACGTCCGTCGGTCCGGATTACGGAGTCGGTCGGCCGCGGATCGTTCGCCTTCGTGAATCGTAATTAAGCGTTGGGCGCGGGTGTAGCGAGGACGGGCCGAGCGTGCCTCCGTGGGGCGCGTCGCGAGCGCGGTTTCGTCGCCCTCACGCCGGATCGATCGTCGTCGCGCCTCGCTCCTCGCCGATCCGCGCGCGCGCTCGATCTTTCCGCCCCTCCGCCTCTAGAATTCGCGGTTTCGACACGAGCGAGCCGCAGCTCGGCGGCGTGTGGCCGGTGGCCGGTGGCCGGCCGTTCCTTCCGATAACGGACCGCCGATCCGGAGATATTTCCTCGAAGCGAAAGGCCAAAGAGAAATAGCGGCGATCGGGTGCGACCGGGCGGGAGGAGGTTCGATAAAGTCGCTGGCCGCGAACGGGGAGATCGCTCGACGAACGCGGAAGCGCGAGTCGTCGTTAATTTTTCCAAACTGGAAGCCGGTCATTCTTGGCATCGCCCGAGGGCAGCGCACCGGAGAGAGGGAGCGCTGCAGGTGGCGGGAATGGTCGGTATAAACTCAAAATGTAAATCATATTGCTATTCCCGGAAGGCTCTCTCTCCGGTTCTCTCGCCTCCGCCCACCGCCGCGTCTCTCCAGCGCCTTCCATTAAATACGAGCCGGGCAAGACGGCCGGCCCTATATTAGTTTCCACGGCTTTCCCTATCGGATTCGCCCGTCGCGTTTACCGCGCGCGCCTGCCCCGACCGGGCTCCTTCCGACGGAGGAACCGGACCGTCGTGCGAGGACGAGGCGGCCCGCCGGATCGAGAATCGAGCCTCGATGATACCCTCGAGGCACCTCGGCCTCCTTCGACGTAGGCGATCCTCGAGAAGCCTCGCACCCTCTTCCTCGCGCGAAATCATCGAGCGTCGTCTCGCGGGGAGTCTCCGGAGCGAGAGCCGTGAAAAGGATTTCTGAACGAGCGCACAGCGGTAGCCGATGTATTTTGACGTGCTCGACGGCCGACCGCTCCCCTGCCACTACCACCGCGCACTCCTCCCCTCGCGCTCTCCGTCGTTGACCGCATTATCCGTTGGATCGCTCTCGCCCCCTGTCGACGGCTCTTCGGGCCCCTCGGCCACCCGACCCCCCGACCCCCCGACCCCTCGACCCCTCGACCATACGGCTCGCCGCGAGGCGGGCCGAGATTCGCGGGCCGCCACGTACCAGGGCCCTTGATCGAGGCTCGGTTCCCATCCGACGCGGCCGCGACAGCTCCCTTCGCTCACCCTGGCCCAGAGCTTCCGCGGAGGTGGCGAGGGACGGAAGAGGGTGGTGGAGGAGGAGGAGGAGGAGGAGGAGGAGGAGGAAGGGGCGACAGGAGCGCGCGCCATCGATTCTCGGGCGATTCGTCACCGTCTCTAGGTCGCGGCGGAGCGGCAGGTTTTTGGGCGAGAATCGGGCAACGGCCGTAGGTGGAAATCGGATTCGTGCGGCCCCGTCTCGGGCCAATTCTTGGCCGGCTCGCGTGTATCCTTAGTATGCAACGTATGCAGTCGGTCGTTACCGAAGGAGTGGTTTGCCGAGCGGCCAATGGCGAGTGCTCGAGCTAATTCTAGGGTGCCGCCGCCGCGCCATCTTTGCATCATAATGCTGTGCCCCCCGATTCTCCCCCGCCCGCCTCTCCCTCGCGGCCCGTCTGCCGATCCCGCCGCCGGAGAGGAGCCCCCTCCCTCCCGCCCCGCCGGGCCGGGCCCAGGGGCCGCCTAGCGCCCCGGACCACCGCCCCCCGGCCCCGCGGACTCGCCCTCCACCCCCGGCACCGGGGTGCGCGCGCGCGGGGGGAGGGCGGAACGGAGCGGAGCGGAGGCGAAGCGCGAGTCGCGACCGGAAAGGAGAAGGGAACGGACGAAGCGCGAGAGCCTCGAAGGCGCGTCGATCCGCGGCGTGGCGCGCTCATGGGGAGAGCGAGAGGGGGCCGCGAGGGGGCCGCGAGGGGGCCGCGAGGGGGCAGGATCGCGACGGCGAGGTAGCGGGGTCCGCGCCCTGTCCGCCGAGAATCGATCCGCGCCTCGCGCCGTTGCTCTTCGCGGCGAGCGGCGCGTCGGGAGGGGGGCCTCGCGCTGCCCCTCGAGGCGTACGCCGATGGGCCGAGTCGGCGGGAAAGGGGCGGCCGGAGGGGGCGGCCTGGGGGGCGCGAGATCGACGCGGCGAGGACTCGAGCGGAGCGGAGCGCTCGGGTGCGCGCGAGTCGACGAGAAAGACTAAACGTTCCTCTCCTTGCTCCTCGTTGCAGTGGTCTACCAGAAGCGGCTGAAGAAGGAGCGACGGGCGAGGAAACGGCTGCAGGACCAGTTGGATCTGGAGATCAAGCGACGCACGCAGCTGGAAGAGGCGCTGAAGGCCACGGGAGCTTCCTCCGATCAGGTCCGAGCGATCACCGGTAAGTGTTCGGCGGGCCGGAGGGCCGCGGGGGAGGGCTTGGGGGGGCTCGGGGGGTGGGTGGGTGGGGGGGGGGCGTTTCCTCGAAACCTCGACGCGTTCCTTCGCGGCGATCCCCGGCTCGGAGCCCGAGGGCCAACGGTGATCTCGGAATAAATTAATTAATTCGCCGAGGCAAAGCAAACGCGCCGACACCCGCTAGAATACGATTCCTTACTTATCCCTCCCTCGTCCTCCCCTAGACCTCGGCGCGTCTTGGCCGAGCGGCGTAATCCTCCGGCAGCGGAAGTGGCGGCGGCGAGAGGCGAAACGCCCGACCCTCCTTCCTGTCACTACCAAAACTCAAACGCGAAACCCTTTAAGTGAAATCTCTTATTCCGATATAACGTTTCTCGCTGCTACCCGCTCGTCTTTCGCGTCGGCACGTTTACGCCGCTACTCCGCACGCGGCCCACCGTCGCCGCAGCCGCTCCACCGCCGCTCTCCTTGCCCGTTGATTAACCCTGTCAGATCCAGAGAGTAGCGATACTAATTTCGGGCGGAACGAAAGGCGACTCACCGCCCTCGGAAGCGAGGGGTAGCGCGCCGCGGCAAAGACGAGAGGCCGCTCCTCGACCCCGCCGGCGGGGCGGCTGCGGAGGGCGCGGAGGGCGCGGGGGGCGCGGGGGGCGCGGAGGGGGCCGATGGGGGCGGAGGGCGCGGGGACGATCCGCGTCGAAGGAACCGTCGATCGCGGCACTACGTTTCGATCGTTTCTTACATCTCAGAAAACGTAACGGCAGAGGCACGCACGAGCTCGGAAGCCGCCGAGGCGAGCCCGGTGCACTCGCAGTCGCAGCAGCAGCCGTCGCAGCAGCAAGCGGCCCAGCAACCCCTTCAGCAGCAGCAGCAGCAGCAACAGCAGCAGCAGCAGCAGCAGCAGCAACAGACGGCCGCCCAGCAGTATCGGGAGGCCCAGGTGCCTCGTCCCTCTCAGCAACCCTCGACGCCGGAGAAGCCCGCCTGGGGCTACGGCCTGGACCTCATCGGCAGCCAGGCCTCGGCCTTTTGGCAAAACTATCAAGGTCAGTCAGCCGACACTCCGCGCCACGCGGCTCGCGCCTCGCGGCTCTGCCGCTCGAGGAGGGCTGGGGAGGCCGAGGGGAGAGGAGACTGGCCGGCCTCCGCGGGCCAGCCGCATCCTTGACCGACGGCGAGGAGGCGCGGCCGAAAGACGGGCGCGCTCCTCTCGGGAGCCTCGCGGGGAGAGCGGCACCCCTTTGGGGCGCGCGACCAGAGGGTAGAGCCGGTCGGGCAGCGATGAAAAGAGGGCGAAGACCCGTGGCAAGCCGCTAATTCGGATAATCGCGTTCCCGTATTAGGATCCACTCAATTTTTCTCATCTTCCGGCCGGGTGGCTTTGATCCTCGATTACCCAAACAAAAAAAGGAAGGACGGAGATGCGCGCCGCGGGGGAAGGAGAGGGCGCGGGGGAGGAGGGCGGGGCGGACGGGGCAGGAGGGGCGCGGCTGGGCCGAGGGGGCGGGGAAGGGGGAGGGGGGGGAGGGAGGGAGGTGGGCGAGGGAGAGAGGCGTATGTCGCGTCGGTATCGCGCAAAGTAAATTATTCGAAAGATCTCGAGCGAGAGCAATCACGCCGGGGGCAATATAACGACCCTGTGCGCGAAGAGGGTGGGCGGAAGGAGCGCGGGGTGGCCGGGGGTTGGTTGGCTCCGACGAGGAAACACGAGGTATTTGAATAGGGTCCCGTAGCCGCCCGGGCATCACGATGCGGAATCCATTTGCAATAAACAACGGAGATTTAAATGGGCCGAGGCGCGGCCGGAGGCCGCGGAGGGAGCGAGGAAGGAAGGAAGGCGGGAAGGAAGGTGGGATGGAAGGAGGGAGGGAAGGAGGGCAGGAAGGAAGGAAGGAAGGAAGGAAGGAAGGAAGGAAGGAAGGCGGGAGGGAGGGAGGGAGGGAGGGAGGGAGGGTGGGTGCCCCCCCGCCGCCCCCCCCCCGCCCCGCCCCCCGCGCCGCGCCCCCGAGGGATCGGTGGTGGAGAGACAGGCATCGAGAGGTCGGAGGCGCAACGCGAGTCGTCCAAGGCGGGGGTACTCGGGCCACCGAGGAGGCCACCTCGGGGCCGTCGTGGCTCCGAGTCATGCATTCTATACGAGCAGGGGCTCTCATGCTCGAATTTCTTCCGGCCGCCTCGAGGCTCGGCCCGTCCAGGGGCGGCCGGAGGGGGGCGGCGCGCTCGGAGCGTCGCGACGCCCGCGGCCCGGCTCCTCGCGCGAAGACGTGAGAGACGCTGCGCCTAATGCAGAGTTTATGCACATCTCTGGGAAGTAAGGAAGGAACCGTAATTTCCCCGGCGGCCACCGTGGCTCTCGGTGGCCTTACCCGTTCTTCCTCCTCCTCGACCGCCTTGCGTTTCCCTTAAACCCTCGCCTTCGCCGCGCTCGCGCCCGCCCGTACCTCGGCCGGGATCCGCCACGTCCTCCACGTCCGCCATCCGCCATCCGCCATCCGCCATCCGCCATCCGCCATCCGCCATCCGCCATCCGCCATCCACCATCCACCATCCACCATCCGCGGTCCGCCATCCGTCGGCCGAGGACGAGCCACTTTGGCGCGCTTTAATATTCAGACCGTATGCAATAATTTCGCCTCGACCATAACACCTCTCCCCGCCCTCCCTCCCGGCGTCGTTTATCTCCGCCCCTGCCCCCACGGCGTGCGGCCTCCTCGAGGCGTCACCGTCTTGGCGCGCTCGCGAAATTCGAGGCGAAGGAGCTCGGGGCGAGGGGCCGCTCGGCCGACGGGCAGCGCGAGGGACGGGGCCGAACCGGATGATGCGGCAGCGCGGGGAGCCTCGCCGGTCGGAGCGCGTAGGTGTCGCCGAGCGATATCGGGGTGGCGCCCGACTCCCCGAGACGCGCGACCCTCGCGAGCCGCGATTTCGCCCAAGACCCTTCTTCTCTCCACCCTCTGGCCTCGCGCGCGGATACCGAAATCCGTCGGGGATCGGTCGGGAGCAGTCGCGAGGGCCGCGTTCCGCCTTACCCTCCCGCGTGGCCTCTCGACGAGAATGGGACGCTTCTTCTCCTTCGCCAACGACGTCGCACGTTATTTCGCGCTCGGCGAGCGCGCGCTCTCGGGAGCCTGGATTCCCCAAAGTCGGAGACAGAGGTAGAGAGGGAGAGGGAGAGGGAGAGGGAGAGGGAGAGGGAGAGAGAGAGAGTGTGAGAGAGTGGAAGGGGCGTGGAGCGCCGGCCGCGGAAATTTGAAATTATAAGAGGCCTCGAGCCGAGAGCGAAAGAGAGTCCCCGGCGCGGATCGCTCTTTTTCCTCCTCTCGTCTTCCACCCCTCGCGCCCCTCCTTTCGCCGCTTTTTGTGTCTCCGCGTTCCTCCATGCGGCTCCTTGATTCATACAATTTCACGGTCGGCTTGACGCTCGAGCGGCCGTCATCTCCCCTCGCCCCCGACAGCCACTTGCCGAGCCGAGTTCTCCGGCCTCCCCCGGCCACCGGCGCGGTCCGCTCACCGCCGCGTCCTTCCATTTTACATAAAGATCGGAGCATTAAAAACGCGACGGTACACGAAATCAACCCTCCAGCCTTCTTTCTCGGTCTTCCTCCCTCCGCGCCTCGCCGCGCTCGAGAGTCGAGCGGCTGGAGGCTGGAGGCCGGAGGCCGGAGGCTCGAGGGCCGAGCCTCTCGGTGCTCGAGGGAGGGCGCGGAAGGGCGCGGAAGGGCGCGGAAGGGCGCCGAGGGCCGATCGCCGGCCGATATCCTTCTCGGCCCTCTTCTGCCCGTCAACGCCGGATAAGCTCCCGCTATTTCGGCCCGCTGCTCCTCGCTCGAGTCTCGAGTCGCTCCGTTCGCGTCGGCCAGAGACGAGGAGCCTATTACCGTGCATAATCCGTCCCACGACATCGAGAGGCATCGAGGCAGGAGGAGGATGAGGAGGAGGATGAGGAGGAGGAGGTGGAGGAGGAGGAGGAATGCGAGAGGAAAGGGCCGTCGGCGCGGCCGCCGATCTCTGCTAGGCGCGGAAACGTGAACGGAGAGCGTGAAAGATTTCCGAAAAGGGGCAAAAACGGGTTATGGCCGGGCGGCAGGCCAGCGAGCACAATGCGAGAACTTCTCCGGGCGTTTTCTCTCTTTTTCTCCCTTCGACTCGATTCGTACCCGACGCGCCTTCCTCGCCCAGAGGGCTCGGCCCTCTCTCGCGACGCATTGTGCCCCGGTTAATTACGCGCGGATAAGCGCACCGTCATACTGCCGCGCGGAGAGGGTGCGGGCCCGAGGGGAGGCGGCCTTTCTGCTCTGCTCCGCTCGGCTCCGCTCGCGAGCGGACGGCCCAAAAAGTCGGGCCGACACGGAGGCACAATGCCGACCGTTTAGCCGCCGCCTATCCTCCCGTATCGCTCCTGAAATTGTTTTCATTGTCCGGCCGATTTGTCAGGGTGCGCAGGGAGGCGGCGGCGGCGGCGGCGGCGGCTGCCGCTCTGGGCCTGGCCGAAAGGCTCGGCCGAGGGCCCCCCTCCCGCCGGCCCCTCGGAGCCTTCCTCTCGCGCCCCAGGCCGGTTTCGCGAGGCGGGCGGCGCCATATCTTGAGCAGTTAAATTGTCATTTGGATATCAAAGGGACGAAACGCCCCGCGCGCGGATAAGGGCGCGAGAGGTAATTTGGCTCAGTGAAACGCAAACATTGCTCCGTGGCCCAAACTCGTGGAATATAACCGCTCCGACGAACGCACGAATTCACACCCACGTACCACGAAACAGCCCTCGGCTATTGTTGCTCGAAGCATAATGGAATCTCGGCCCCGACGTCTCTAGTCTCGGTCGCGCCGGCCGGGATGAAGGGACAGCCGTGGGGCGCTCGAGGCCGAGCCAGGGCGGGGGCAGGGCCTGGGGGCGAGGGCTGGGGGGTGGGGGGGGGGGCCGGTTGCCCCTCTCGAGCCGCCGGTTAACCGGGACTTAATGGCCTCGCAATTGGATTTTACCATTGCTCTTTGCCCAAGGAGGCAGGCGCCGTTTCACGCTTACCGATTATATCCGGCCGTCCCTCCATCCCCGCCCTCCGCGAGGAGCCGCGCGAGCTCTCCACTCGCGGATCCTACTTCCACCGTCGATATCCTCCGAGGGACGTTTTCCGGCCTGCGCCCTAATCCTCGCGGAATTCACTGAGCAAACTCGTGGCCCTTTCACGCCTGCCTTCGTCGGTTACGCTCCCCCTTTCGCTCCCGCGTGCCCCGCTGCGCGCTTCGCGGCGGTTGGTTTTCCACTAATTACCGCCCCGTTTCATCCTTCCGCGCGTTCGACTTCACGCCTCGCCGAAGTCGGCCGTCGCTTTGCGCCCCCCCCCTCCCCCCCTCCCCCCCGGCCCCCTCGGCCCCTCTGGCCCGCTCGGCCGAGAGACCCTCTTGGCGCGCCGATCTCGAGAACCCGTTCGTCCGAAATGCCGCGGCGATCCTCCCCCTTGGGCGCCACCCGCCCGAACCTCGCTGCGCTCCAGCCCATCAATTTTTGTATGTTTTCTTGTCGCAGAGTCGCTGGTGCAGGAACTCGAGCTGGAGAGAAAGTCGCGGCAGCATCAAGCGGCCGAGAGGGACCAAGTTAAGTCTCCTCTACAAGGTGCGTCGAGCAAAGTAGCGAAACGCAGGGACGATTCCGTTCGACGGTCGAGGGACTATTAGCGAGTAGGGTAGAGGCGATAACCGGCCGCGAAGCGAAGGGTACGACCCTCCCGCGCCCCCCGACCCGCCCCGGCCCCTCGGGAGCCCCTTGGCTCCGCGCGCGCTCGTTCGCTTCTCGCTTCTCGCTCCTCGCGCGGGAGAATCAGAGTCGAGGGGTTTTAATTAGGCAGCCTCGGCCTCCGGCGCGAGTCGCGCCGGATTTCTTGCGCGAGCCTCGCACTCGAGGCTCGACTTCCCCCCAAAGCCGGGAAACTCGAGCAAACTCCTCGGCCGCTGCAAAAACGGCGGCTGCGGCGCGATCGCGGCACTCGGCGGCCTCGAGGGGGCTCGGCTCCTCGACGACCCTTCTTCGCCGAGACTGGCCAAAGCTCCTTCCCGACAACGCTCCTTCCCCGTGTTTCCTCATGAGCGAGCCGAGACGGCAGAAGCGGCCGCGAGCGCGCGGCCTCCGCCGAGGCGGGCGGGAGAGCGCGCGCGGGAGAGCGAGAGAGTGCTTGGGAGGGAGGGGTTTCGATGCCAAAGGAAGGGCTCGGGAAGGGGGAAGGGGGAAGGGGGAAGGGGGACTCGGTCGGTTTGGGATGCGCGAGGGCCGGAGGAGGAGGAGGGGAGGGCCACGAGGGACGGGTAAGGCGAATCGCGTGGACTATTAACGTCTAGTGATTTTCGATCATAAGCGACAGTTGGATAAAAAGTCGAGCGGCGGCCGGATCACAAAGGAGGCCCGAGGCCGATGACTCGACCCATCTCGTATTTACGCACGTCCAGCGCCCGATAGGACCCGCGTCCTCCTTCTCTCTTTTTCCGGGCTCGCTCGGCCTCCTCCGCCCCCTCCGCCACCCCCGCCACCCCCGCCGCCTCCTTCGCCTCCTTCGCCTCCTCCGCCCCGTCCCTTTCGTTACGTTCGAGCTACGTTCTCGAGAGGCAAGGATAATTAGTGAGCGGCGCGCCGGTTCTAAACGAAGGAACCGTCCTCGAGCGTGCCGGTCGGCCCTCTTTCTCGAATCACCGTGCCGGCCGAGCGAGATCCTCGGCGGGAGGGGGGGGGGGGGGGAGAGGAGTCCGCACCGCGAGGGCAGAGGGCCGAGACTCGGCTCGCGAGCGCGCCGTCCTGCCGCTCCCGCGCTACGCCCTTCGCTCAGAGAGTGCACTTTGCTTCGCTTCTGTTTCAGAGTCCCGAACGGGTTATTACAAGAATTCCGTTCTCTTTACCAGCGCGACCTAGAAGAGGCTGGAAGAGACCAGAAGAGGGGTAGAGCGCATAGCGAGCAGCCAAAACGAGTGACCGGTTTGGGAAAGGGGAAAAGGGGAAGACTCTTTGCCGCGCGACTCGGAGCGGAGCAGTCTCGCGATTCGCGCCGATGCCCAAGGACGGCGGGAGGGTGCCAGGAGGGGGTAGGGCGCTTACGCGAGGGCTGGGGGCGCGAGAGAGCGCGAGAGAGCCGGAGAGGGCCGGAGAGGTGGCGCGCTGCGGAAGGAGGCCGAGGGAGACGCGACTCGAGGGCCGGCGAGGCCTGCGGAGGGAGGCTCGCTTCGGCGAAGGCGAGAGGGGTTCTCGTTTGGGCCGCGTATCGGCGAGCGGGCAAGAGCGGCCGCGGTCGCGAAAGCTGCCCACCGAGGGCCGAGAGCGCGCGCGGGCGGCCAGGCCGGGGGAGGGTGGGGCTGGTGCGCGTCGAGCGAGAGGAAGAACGCGGAGGGTTCTTATTTCTAAAGACTGCTTGAGAGTGAGTGCGCGCGTGCATGCTTTCCTAGAAGTACCTATCTCCTATTCATCGAGCGAATTACATAGCCAATTTTTTTAAGATATCGACGATCCGATGCGTCGCGTTATCGTCGTTTTCTCGCGGGGACGCGAGGCAGGCCGACGGCAGGTGGACGAAAGTCGCGCGGCTCACCCCGAGACTCGAGTCCGCCGATCGCGTCCCGAGCGGCTGGCGCGCCTTCGACCGACCACCGCATCTCGCCCGGTCCCGAGGGATGCCCCCGTGGGCCAGCTCTGTCGAGGGCCTGCGCGATCGGGCGAGCGAGCGAGCGAGCGAGCGAGCGAACGAACGAACGAGCGAGCGAGCGAGCGAGCGAGCGAACGAACGAACGAACGAACGAACGAACGAAGGAAGGAAGGAAGGAAGGAAGGAAGGAAGGAAGGAACGAGGGAAAGAACGGTCGATAGAAGGGTAGAGGAGAAGGACGCGCGGAGAAGGGTAGGCAGGAGCGGGCGAAGGATCGAGGAGACCAAGAGCGAAAGGCATATTTCCGCAAGGAGAGCGCGCTGGGCGGATGGAGGGCTGGACGGCCGAACGGAGGTGCGTGCTAGGGTTGGAGAAAGGCGGAAGAGGGGCTTGGGAGGGGAAAGGAGAGCGCGAGAGCGACAGCGGAGATTCTTCTAGCGTTTTAAATCGTAACACCTTATTTATATAAACGACTTAGTTACTACCGTCGACAAGTAAATCTAATCCATATTGCGTGTGTTCCGCGTTTGCGTTGATCGCCCGGATTCGACGAAATATTTTCGGGCGGATGGGAAGGAGGTGGAGAGGATCGGCCCGAAAGATATTTCCATCGAGGGCGGTCCCCGTATTTAAGATCCATGTACAAAGTCTTTTGCCGTAAGGTTCTTGTGTTGTAAAGTTCACATAATCATAGTGTCTAGGTCGTACCGGGGCGAGAGCCCGTTAAGACGATGCTAAACGTAGAGAAACGAGAATTTAACCACCGATAGCTCATCCGTATTTGCCATCGCCACTACCGATTCGGGGGGTTGGGGGTGGGGGGGGGGGCAGGGGCAGAGCCGTTTCTCTCGCGGCAGAATCGCCGGTCGTTCCTCCGTCGGGGAGAGAGATCGTCGCAAGGAGGGCCGGGCGGACGAGGAAGAGGTCGAGGAGGAGGTCGAGGAGGAGATCGAGGAAGAGGCAGCGGGAGAGAGGATCCATCCGGCGACTCTGGCTCGGCGAGTGGCGCGAAAGAGGAACGGCGCGGGAGGGAGGAGGGGCGGGAAGGGTAGCAGAGTGCCTGCCCGGCCGGTGGTGGCCGAGCGAGGGAGGGGGAGGGCGCGAGTCGGCCAGGGCTGGGTGGGAGAAATCGGTGTCGCGCCGCTACCGAGTCACGATAACGACGAGCGATCACGATTTCGCGAACGGACTTATACACAATCTAGTAACGAGACAAGAAGTGTATTCATTGTAATTCAGCATTATTACCTATAAATAAATAGTTGTTATTGTACGTACCTGCCTTTGGATCTTACCCGCCCAACGCTCCGTCCCCCCGCGATTCCCCTTCCTCGGAGCCTTTCCCGGCTCACGGCCAACTCGCCGGAGGATGCTCGCTCGCGCCAGGAGCGAGACTCTTCCTCGCCGAGAAGGAGGAGAAGGAGAAGAGGCTGGAGAAGAGGGAGGAAGAGGCGCGCGTTTCGACCAGAGCGCGCGGGGCCGGTATTATCCTCGAAAGCCGCTCGAGGATCCCCGCGCCTCTCCTCGCGGTCCCCTTCGCGCCCTTCCAGCTCCCTCCGCGGCCCCGAATCGTAAAGATAACCCAATTGCCCCGGCTCGAGTTTTATTCCGCGGACATATTGCCCGACAATCATTTCGACATTTGCATAATTATCGAATAAAAGGAGAGCGCGCGAGAGGCGAGCCCCCGAGGCACTTCCAATGCTCCTCGCCGCGAGTACGACTAATTTCGTGCTCTCAACTTTTTTTCCTCGGCTTCGAGGGTCGTTTCTCTCCCCCTCTCGTTGGCCCCGTCTCGCTTCCCGCCCCTCTCCCCTCTCCCCTCTCCCCACTCCCCTCTCCCCACCCCCTCCCCCTCCCCCTCCCACGCTCGGCGCTTTTGCGGCTCTATCTCGGGACGGTGAGCGTCGCCCTTTCCGCGCCCCCCTCCCCTTTAATCGCCATCGGCCGCTTTTCCTCCAGAGTCGAGACCCTCCTCGGTCGCGGCCGATTAGCTTAATTCTGCCCCGGAACGGCTCGAAACGGCGGAATTCCTTCTAATTAGAATCGCAACGATCCTCGGCAGCGGTACTCTCTTTACGAGCCGCGCGTTCCGCACGAGTATATTCGTCCGCACGGTCGTTATACTTGGCGCATAAAGTTGCCAACGCGCCGCGAGTATCTCGGCCGATCGTTCCTCGCCGCGGGCCTCGGCGCACGGCTGGCGGCGCGCGAGAGGGAGCAGGGAGCAATGAGGTGGGTGGTGGGAGGAGGGAGGAGGGAGGTGGGAGGAGGGAGGCTACCGCTCCCGGGGGACCCTTCGACGCCTCGGCGTCGCTCTTATTTTTTTCCTCCGGCCTCTCGCCGAGGACGTCGCGCCGCGGCCGAGGAGCGGAGGGAGAGGAGCGGGGCGACGCGAGTAATTCCTTTCGGGAGCGTAGGAGCGCGGCCCAGGGCCTACCCTCGGCAGCGCGGCGCGAATTATGCTAAACGCTCTTACCCGAGTCGAAAAACAACCGGCGGATTCTCGAAAACAGGGGGCAGGGCGGGGGAGGGGGCGGAGGCTGCGGCCTCCGAGGGGCCCGCGAGGGGGACCGGCCGGGCCACCCTCCCGCGCTACTTCCTATGCATATCTCTATGCATAATAAAAACGGAGAGCGCGGTGGCTGGGGGCGAGGGCGCGATAAAGGTAAGATGGGAGGCGGCGGGGGGCAGGACGGCCGGCCGTGGCGAATGGGCACGGGAGGCGTCGTCGACTCGTCCGGCCGAGGGTCCTCGAGGGAGGAAGCGGCCTCGAGGGAAAGCTCGCTCCGGAGGCCGGGGGCGAGCGCCGGCGAGGAGGGCCGAGGGGCGAGGAGGCCTCTCTCTCTCTCTCTCTCTCTCTCTCTCTTTCTCGGTCGGTCGGTCGCCTCGTTAGCTCCCGATCCGCGCGCAAACGAGCGGAAGAGAGTTCCTCCTTTTTCCCTATTTCGGGCCGACTCTCCCGAGGAGAGGTCGGCGAGGGCCCGCTCTCCTCTGGGCGAGCGCGGCCCGGGGGCGGCCCGAGGAGCTGCTCGAACGCATAATTACGCCGCCGCGCGTCCGGCCGCGAGAGCGCCGGGGCTCCGAGGAGGGGACCGTCTCTGCGGAGCGTCGCGGGAGCGGCCACGAGGAATTTCGGCGCTTGATTTACAGCCGGCCGCCTCGTCCCGCGGCCGTGTTCGCCCGCTTCCTCTCGATCGCGCTTCCCTCTAATGGAGGCCAAACGCCGCTCGGCCCTCGTAAATCCCTATTCGGGGGAGAATCGGTTCCGAGCGGACGACGAGAGAACCGACGCTCTCCCCGTCCTCTCCTCGACGGGAGGCGCGGCTCGGCGCTGCGAAAGCTCGGCCGAGCGCCGTCGACCGGCGTCGAATATCTCCGTCCCCGCGCGGCTGTCGGGATCGCCGGCGGATGGCGGGAGGGCGGCCGAGGCCGGGGGCGGCGAGGGAGGCAAGTTCGGTGGCGAAGCTGGAAGAAGGATTAATTTCCTCGAGCGAGGTACCCATTGGAAACACGTAAGACGCTTCCCGAGGGACCGGCGTATCGTTAATCTGTTTAAATAACGAAACATCCCTCGAGGGGAGCGCGGGCGGTCGGGCTGCGGGCCTTCGCCGGGAGGGGGCGGAGGGGGCGGAGGGGGCGGAGGTAGAGGGGGATAAACGAAAATCGATGCATCCGTCTCCGGCGCGCGAGCCGCTCTCTCGGTTTCTTCCGACGGTCCGGAGGCCCGAGCCCGACTCGCGAGCCCGACTCTGGGCGCCGCGGCTCCGAGTCGCGGAAGAGAGGCAGCCTCGCGCGAACTGCGGCGCGCGGGGGGACGTTGGTCCCGGCGCGATTCCGAAGGAAACGTCCGGCGGGGAGCGTCGAAAGCTCGGTCGGTCGGAGGCAACGGTGGGCGAAATTTGGGCGCGACGCGGAGAGCGTGGAGAGCGAGAGGAGGAAAGTCCCCTTGGAGGGGGGGGGGGGCGGGGTGCGACGCACCGCACGGGAGCGGAGCTCGTGCGAGCCGGCTCCCCCTTTGCCCTTCGGCCCTTGGCCGCTCGGCGCGAGCTCCGCCGCGAGCGGCACGCCGAGGCTCCGTAAGAGTTTCTCACGGAAGACATTTTTCCGTCTGGCCCGATTAAGCGTCGACCACATCCGGCGAACGTTGTAAACCGAGATGTAACATCGTTTTGCCGTACCTACCGAGAGTACCGCATTCTTGGCCGTAACTCGCTCGAGACACGAGCTCGCGGCGGGAAGGGCGCAAGAAAGGGGCTGAGCGGAGAGGCGGGGGGCCAGGGGCGCCCGCGGCTCGTCAAGGCCTCGGGGGCGCCACGACCCGACCCCCGTCCAACCGCGAGCCAAAGCCGAACGCTGGCTAATAAAACGGCGCCGAAGTTCTCTCTCTCTCTCTCTCTCTCTCTCTCTCTCTCTCTCTCTCTCTCGATCCTCTCTCGATCCTCTCTCGATCCTCTCTCGATCCTCTCTCGACCCTCGCTCGACCCTCTCGCGGCCTCTCGCGGACTCCGACTCTCCGCTCGCGAGACGCGCCGCCAACGGGAAAATCTGGTTCGTTGCTCCCTTTGATCTTCGGGTAATTGAAAACCCGGTTCATTCACACCATTAACGCAACGAGCATTACGCCACAATTAAGACGTCGGACGAGTCTCACGATCCGGCACTGACTTTGTAGGCTAGATTAAATCGCCACGGTACATTTACGTACGCGCGCACGCTTACGTTTCTCTCCGCGGTTCGTTATTTTTTTCAGAAATTAATTCCATTTAGCGGAGAATATTCAAAAAAGCGATAAAATAATAATATAGGCGGGCGGAGAAGGTAAGCAGTGCCGCGCTCGCGATACGCCTCGGTGCGCGCGATCCTTTCCTGCTTTTCGATAATACTGGAACTCGCCTTCGTAGCGCGGCATCAAGGTTACTACCTCTCATTAACGTTACGTTTATTACGCAGGCCGATACTCCCCTCTAATTAATTATTCCTCGGAGGTTATACGTATTCGTTATAATACCTTCTGCCGTCAGGAGCGGCCGGTCTCGAGCGGGGCGCAGGCTTCGGGGCCTCGAGGAGCTCGCGAGGCGGCTCCGGGCCGAGGAGGAAGGGCCGCGCGCGGCCGCGGGGGCCGTGGGGCGGCGAGGACCGGGCCGAACCCTCGAGAGGAGCGACCTCGGCCGAGAATGTCGCTCGCGGTTCCGCCGATGGATCGACCGAGGGGGGAAAAAACGTCCAGGTGATCTACGAGAGTTAAACGGTAATGGAATAACCACAGGGACGACGAGTAATTGTAAGAATTAACTAATAACACGGCAGCGAAGTAGGGTCGTGCGAACCCCGTATCCCGGCTCGTAACCTGTCATTCCTCGATCCCTCCTCCGCCGCCATCCAGGGATCTATCAATTACTTCGCCTAAGTGGATCCTAGATCGGACAATAGAATTGGCCCTGCCGGATTTTCTGCGACGAGCGCGACCCGCGTTCCGGCCGAGCGTTCCGCTCGCGATTTGCATGCCCAATTAAAATCTTCCGTCGGACCGCCGAGCTGGGCGGGATCCTCGCGTCCGGCGATGGCGAGGAAGCGGGAAATTAGCGGAGTTGCCGCGCGATAACGAGAGATCGGAGAAAGGGCCGGCGGCGCGTCGTTGGGAGCGGCGGGGCCGTGCGAATCGCGCCCGCGGAGGGATCGCGCCCGCGCCACCGTGCCGAGAGGCCAGGGGCGAGTCTCGAAGGCTCGCCGTCCATCGCCCTCCCCCGAGCCCGACCTCGCCGTCCCTTTTTTAAGCCGACGATACACCCTCGCTCCTGCCACGCGACGTGTCATTTAATTTCCGCAATAACGCTTTTGTTTCCGATTAAAAACGCCGGTCGCCGCTCGGCGCTCGGCGATCGGCGCGGCCCGAAGGGACGGCGCGGCCGCCATCGGCGCGGGGGGCGCGCGGGGGGCGGCGGCGGGGGCGGGGGAGAAAAACGAACGAACGGCAGGCAGCCCGCTGGTTCGCGAGCCCGGCATTGTTTCGCTCGTACGCGGGTCCTGTCGCGCGGCTAAATGCCGTGAAATTGTCATCCTACGGTCACAAAGGGAATTCACTCGCGCACCCGGTGAAATATAAACGCGTTTTTCTAGCCAGCCGCTTTTACGGCTCGATCGTTATTCGGCGCGAGCCGTTTCCGATTCATGTCGCCCCTTCCTCCCCCCCGCCCCCCTCGCACGCACGCGCGCGCGCGCGCACGCGGACACGCGCGCACACCGTGGCGGAATCTCGGCCGCGAGAGGGAAGGAGCACCGGACTGGCGAGTAAGTCGCGAACCCGGTTTTCCCGCAAACGCGCTTTTCCGATCCGCTCGCTTTGTAGGCCAAATTATCGGCACCTCCCGCGAGGCGGTCGCGCGCCGCTCGTTTTTTTACTCCGGCCGCGCCATTATCTCGCTTTGCAACGCGGCGATGCGATCGATATCGCGCCGATAACTCGAATTCGTATTAAAATCCCCGCGCCCCGGCCTTATCGCGGCGCGTAATCCCGATTAATCGTCCGCCAAAATCGAATGACTTTGGTAACGAACGAGCGATCGGCCGACTGGCCAACCGCCGCGAATGGCGGCTAACGGCAACGAACGCCGGCGGACGGCCGACGAGCGGCGGGGATTAAATTCGATCGGGAGGTCCCCGAGGGTAACGTGCAGGAACGCGGATAATTTTGACGTATTCCTCGAAACGAATTAAAGGATCGGCCGTCGGTCGCGAG
Organism: Ampulex compressa; assembly: GCA_038496175.1. Classification (NCBI taxonomy): domain Eukaryota; kingdom Metazoa; phylum Arthropoda; class Insecta; order Hymenoptera; family Ampulicidae; genus Ampulex; species Ampulex compressa. The sequence continues at coordinate 79,398 of JBCFXI010000524.1, forward strand.
GAAACCTTCGAATCGCTCCTCCATTTCTGGGGCAATGCACGCGAGCCTTTCAATCTCGATTCGCGTCGAGAGTGCACGATCGATTAGGGAATTTCGAAGCCCGAGACGGCTTGTCCCTCGGGTCCGCTTAGCCCCCTTCCTCTCCATCCTCCACCACCTTCCCATCCTCCGCCTTCCCATCCTCCACCGCCACCTCCTCCTCCTCCTCCTCCTCCTCCTCCTCCTCCTCCGCCGCGGCTCCGTTTCCCCCAACTCGGAAATTCAACCGTGCGTGATCCAACCTAGTCTCTCTCTCTCTCTCTCTCTCTCTCTCTCCCTCTCCCTCCCCCTCCCTCTCTCTCCCTGCCTCTCGGCCGCCACCGTCCCCCGTTCTCCCTTTGGCTCCCCCGGCGCCCCTCCTTCGGGCCCGTGGCGCGCGCGATATTGGAAAATAATGCGCCGCCGTATATAACCGGCGCGGAGCCGTGTCGACTCGCGAGCAGGAACGAGGGCCGCGGTATCTTTCTCCTATCTGGCGGAGATTAGGCCGACGGGAGGGTGGTCGGGTGGCCGGGTAGGAGGACAGGGGAGGGTGGGAGGCGTCGCGGAAGAAGACGGGCTCGTTTCCGCGTTCCACCTTCCTTCCGCGTGTCACCCCGTCGTTGGGGGCCGCGGAGGAGCGGGCAGGGAGGGAGCCCCGCGCCGCCGGCCGTATATCGGTTGGTCGTATATCGCCACGCCCGTACCTAGGCGCGGACGATGAAAAGCCGAGGGCAATTAAAGGAGGAGCTAACAAGCCGGAATCGCTATCGTTTCCTCTCGATCTACCCGCCGAAAGGATTCGCCGCGTAATAAGGTGCTCACGTACGTTCAAGGTCCGCCACCGCGTATTTAAAGCGCACACTTACGCGCCGTAATGCGCGTACGATATCGCCGACGATTAGGCTTCTCCTTCCGCGCGGTGCGAGCCCGAGGCCCTCGCGCGACTGCCCGCCGAGAGGACTCCTCGAGTCGCCTCGGAGTTCGGCCCCCGCCGGACCAAAATCCCCCGAGCCTCGTCATCCGGCGCGGCCGCGAAGGCACGCGGATGGCCGAGGGCTCGACATTCGGCCGGCAGCTAGTTACCCGCCGAGTTATCTCGCATCTTTCCCACTGGCGTCGTTAGCGCCCGCGCTCTCTCCTCCCGAGCTCCCTCGGCCGAGCGGCCGCTCCTCTATCGCAGCATCCGTACCTAAGAAGAGGCGAGCCGGTCGTAACCCATCGACGTGGAAGGCTTCCCGGTCGATCCGCGGCAATACGATGGACGTCAGTTCGCGAGAGCAATGGGACGGACGGTCGAAGTTCGCATCGAGACCTCTCGCTTCGAGGCCAGCCGAGCGGGGCGCGGAGAGGAGAGGATACGACGAGAGGGTGGGAAAGGCGAGCTCGATGGTGGCGAGTAGAGAGAGAGAGAGAGAGGGGGGGGGGGTTGGCGAGGTGAGGAGCGAGGAAGGGCAGAAACGATCGAGGAGGCGCTGGGCAGCTGTCGAAAGATTAAGATAACCCCGAAGTTAAGTGAACGCGGGGTGTGCCCGGCCTGTGGATTTAAGGTGATTAAAGGCACCCGATATCGAGAATTATTATACCATATATCTCGTGGCGTTGCAGCGGCGGGCCGTGGCGAGCGCGGAAGTTTCTTAGCCCCTCCGGCCCCGCGGGCGCCGATTTGCGCGACGTCGCTTCGCTCGCGGCCGAGGGCCGGGCCAAGGGCCAAGGGCCGCCGAGAGAGGGCCCCGCCGGAGAGAGTAATCTCCGATCGGAGGAAGATCGCCTATCGGGCGGAGCTGTCGTTAGGAGCCTCGTCGCGTCGCCGGCGGGGCAGCGGGGGCGGGCGAGGGCAAAGACGCTCTCGACGCCGTGAAGGGAACGTGACTCGGGGACGAAGGAATCGGCGAACCTTTCCCGGCCAGGCCGGACGAGCCGGGCCGACTTCGTGACTCCGTATTTGCTCAGCCATTTCCAGGCCGAGCTCTATCCGTTCCTGCCATCGACGTATCCCTTCCAGGATACATAATTATAATATAATAAATCGTAACGACGAGAGCGAGGCTCACCTCCGCGTCGCTCCTCGGCTCTTGCTCGATACTCCCGGCTCGCCTCGGACCTCTTCCGCTCTCTCCCGCCGGCCCCTGCCCCAGCCCCCGCGAGCGCGGCCGCCCCGTCTCGGCGTAAGTCCTCGAGAAATCCTTGGCTGCACACGAGGAGGGGTTGGCGGGGCCTCGAGGAGGGCCGAGGGCCGAGGGCCGCGGGCCGAGGGGGGGGGGGGGGTGCGACGGGGTGGCGCGCCGGGAGAGAGAGGCAGAGAGAAACGCTAATTCTTCCTGGAGGTACTCTCGGGAGGGAGCGCCGTGTCAGAGGGCCAAGTTTATCACTGTCATCTCTCGACGCCGAGGCTCTGCCGTCTTAATAGGTTTAATGCCCGTCGTTTCAGAGCCGGGCGCCGACTCCCGATCGTTCCAACACCGCCGACCACCGCCCGGCGTCTACGCCTATGGCTCGTTACTCGTCCCCCAGAGTCGGGAACTGGCCGAATCCGCGCCGATCCTCGCCCCCGCGGAAGGTTTCTCGCCGAGCCAGCAACGGCCAGCGAGGGGAGCGGCCGTCTCCGAGGAGGCCACGATTTCGCGGCTCGGCGCTCCGAGCGGAGGCGTAGCGCCAGGTAAGCGCCTTATCTCCGACACCTTTGCTCGTGGACGAGAGGCGGCCGCTCGCGAACGTCGTGGAGCGCGGAGATCGCGGAGGCGCGTAGGGGCGAGCACGTTGGCCGGTGGCGGGCCGATCTCGAGCCGAGCCTCGCGGGCCTTCGACTTCGGAGCGCGCTCGAATCCTTCGTCCGCGGAGGGCGGGCACCTCCTCGCGCCGCTCCTTCCCGCGCTCGGCCTCGATCCGCGCTACTCGCGCCGGGTGGGACGCGCGGGAGGCCTCGAGGAAGACGATGGATAGCGTCCTAGGATTCGCTAACCACGAGGTTGCGTCGTGCGTACGCGGACGACTCGTCACCTCTGCCCGCGAACGCGCGCTTCTCGATCCTTATCGGCCCGTCCTTCGCCTCGGCGATACTTCATCGTGAGACCTCCGAGCGGCGAGCCCGCGCAGCGCCGGCAGTCTCGACGAGACCGCGCCGAGAGTGAAACGGAGAGAGGAGGGGGGACCGGTTACGGCGCTGAGGAACGGAGAGGGCGAGGGGTGAGGGGGTAGGGAGCGCGGAGGGAAAGGAATAAAAGTACAAAACGTAATGAGCCACGGAGGGTCGAAAGTCGTTGACAGAACGGATTACCCCGAGAGGACGAGGAAAGAAGGCGCGAAGGGGGGAAGGAGGTGGGCGCATCGGTTCCGAAGAACGAAATGGCCCGGGATTCGAGGCGCTGTCCAAACAACCCTTTTCCTTAATCATTTAAGTGATTCGGTAAGCACTCGCCTAGCGTCGAATCGTCGGTAACTCTTGTGTAAACTCAACCCTTTCTTGTAGAAGCGCCCCCCCCCCTCTCCCCGCCCCACCCGCCGCTCTCGTCCTCGCCGCGCGGCGGCTCTCTTCGCGCCCTTCCCCCGCCCCTCCCCGCCCTCGCCCTCGCCCTGGGCTCGGTCCCTTCGGCCGATAATGATAATACCCCGGTCTCGGCCGAGGGAAGTCTCTCGAAGAGAGTTCGCTCTCGGCCCCGGGCCTCCGATCGGCCTGGCCCTCGACGGCCGAGCCTTCTCTAATTTTCTCACCGGGCGCGAGGTGAGGAGAAGGAGGGAAGGAGGGAAGGAGGGAAGGAGGGAAGGCGGGAAGAGAGAGGCCGCGCGTCGATAGATCGACTCCCCGGATAGAGGGGCAGCTTTGACTCCACGGAAGCTCCTTCGGGATGTTCTTTACAATCGAATTGCCACGGCGAGGCATAGTTGACGAGGCGGCAGAATCGAAAGCGACGGGCCCGACTTCGAGTTCGATTAATTTTCCGGTCATTATTTTTTACGAGTTCTTATCGTCGGCTCAGCCACCCTCTCCCCTTCTGGCCCGGTGCTCGCCAGGCTCCGGCGGGGCGGCCGCGCGGCGATCGCGGGACGGTCGCGGGGCGAGGGCCGCCGGAGGGGAGGCGCGAGGTTTTCCTCGTCCAGAGGGTTTGGGGCGCTATCCGCGACGAGATCTCGGCGATGCGGAGTCCACCTCGCGCGTCTTCGCCGCTCGGTCGGGCTCCTAAGCTCGCCGATAAGGCTCCCGCGAGGAGTCGACTACTAGGTAGGATCGAGGAGGATCGAGGAGGATCGAGGAGGATCGAGGAGGAGCGAGGAGGAGCGAGGAGGAGCGGAGACGCGGGGCTAAAGCTCTCTCTGGCTCGAGCGGAGAGAGGGGGGACGGAGGGCGAGGAGGAAGCCGGGACGAAGGGCGAATTACGAGTTACGTCGGTAACATAGTCATTATGGAAAGTAATAACGGTACGAGATCGAGCGGCGAAAATTGAAATTCTCCGAGACGTAATAACGGATCGGCGTTACGCGCGCGTTGTTGGAAGATAATTACGATAATGGTTAATTATTACGAGGTAGTAATTCCGCGTAAATTCTAGGGACAGATAAATTCTAGGGACGATTAAAAGTACTTTGCGCTGCGCGGAGCTAAAGCGGCGCTTAACGAGGCCGAAGTGTCGCGGCGGAGACGGTCGTAAATCGAGGGCCGATCGGCCGGCGACGAGTCGCGGCGAGTCGCGGCGAGAGCGCGAGCGGTGCTCCGCTTCGCGGCCGTGTCTCTCGTCGGTTCCGCTCGCTCCCTCCCTTCGCCCCCACCCGCCGCTCTCTCTCTCTCTCTCTCTCTCTCTCGCTCTCGCTCTCTCTCCCTCCCTCTCCGAGCCCCTCCCCCTCCTCTCTCCTCTCCGCTCGAGGGTCCCGCGTCTCGCGAGCTCCGGCGGTTCTGCGGGTTCTACGGCACAGGGAGGAGCTCCGCGGCGGGTTGGGCGGAGCCTCGGAACCACAAAACAGCCGTCGACTCGCTTCGCGGCTCTCGGGCTACTATTAATTATTTATGCCGCGAGTGTTGCACCGCTACCAAGCCCGTCGGAGCTCCGCGGCGCATCGAGAGGAGGCCGAGGGGCCCGGCGCCGCCGACCCTCGTCCCTGGCCGGGACCGATTCGGGGCCCGCCGAGCCGAGCGAGCCGAGCGAGGCGAGCGAGCCGGCCGATCCGAGCCAATCCTATCGAGAGCCGCGATCGATTCGCCCGGAATAATAATTACGATTGGATTCCCCGTCGTTCCGTGGGCAGGACTTTCCGCTCTCGCTCGCTCGCCCGGCGCGGCCCTCTCGCTCCTCTCGGCCTCCTTTTCCTCGGACCGACCATCTTTGCGTGCCGGCCGGGCAAGGGGGGCGAGCGGACTTTGGTTCGGTGCAAAGAGAGCAGACCGTTTTTCCACCGCCTCTCGCGCGCCGCGTCCCTCCGTCCGATTCGGTCCATCCGCGCCCTCGACGCCCTCGACGACGCCCTCGGCGCCCTCGACGCTCCTCGACGCTCTCGCGAGGCCGCGAGGCCGCGAGCCGCGAGAGTCGAGAGAGTCGAGAGAGTCGAGAGAGTCGAGGGTGGTCGGCCCGAAAGAGGGATGGGCTCGGCGTCGGGGTTGGCGGCCAGGAGTCGCTCGGGCTCGGCCGGGAAGGAGGAGAGAAGAATCGAGAAAGAGGAGCCCCGGCCGGGCATGAAAGAAGAGACGGCGGAAAGAGGGGGCAAAGGGAAATAAAGGAGCGCGGACGGGGCATTTTTCTTTGGACCGTGGAGCAGCCACCGTGTGATTACCCGGGACGAGGGGCATATATGAGTAATTTGTATTCAGCCCGATCATCCGTATCGAAATTCGAATCTACTTAGTTCTGAGAAGCCGTGGTACCTCGGCCATCCTCCGGGTTCGATCTTCTCCCCCTCGCCCCCCCCCCTCGCCCTCCCGCCCTCCCTCCCTCCTTCGGGCCGGTTACTCCCGATCCACTATTCCACCCTCCGAGCCTCCCTCCGACTGCGGCTTAATATAATATTATTCCCGGTTTAGTTTAATGGTGCTGGGCGATTATTACGCGGCCAGATTTCGAACGAGCGCTTCTTTGGGCCCGAGTCCCCCCCTTCCTTCCCGCCCTTTCCTCCGGCGCGCGCACCTCGTCCCTGTCCCCATTCCTTTCTTCCTTCCTTCCTTCCTCCCTTCCATCCTTCCTTCCTTCCTTCCTTCCTTCCTTCCTTCCTTCCTCGCTTCCTTCCTTCCTCCTTTCCGCCCTCCTTTCTCTCTTCCTTCCTTCTCCTCTCCATCGTTTCGGCGCGCCGGCCCCCTCACGAGGTACGGATATACACCTACGCGCGTACACGGACGCGCGAGCGTGCATGGCGCGGTAGCGGCGAGGACCGAGGATGATCCTCGCGGCAAAAAGGCGGAAAACAAAATGCTGTTACGATCGGTCCGAAGGATGGGTGGTCCGAATTAAGGTACCGAAGGACCGGTAGATCTGCCGAAGCTCTCGCGAGGCGCGTCGAGGGTTGGCGGGGGGAGGGCGAGGGTGAGAGGAGGGGAGGTGGGCGAGGCGGGGCGGCGGGCGAGGGGGGGGGGGGTGGAGACGAACGTCGAGGAACGTCGATGGGAGGGCAGAGCCGCGAAGGAGCGCGGCACGATCGTCTTTCGGAGGAGCCGGCGCGCCGCACCACCCAAAGCCCATGTGCCCTCCTAATGCGCCGTTCGTCCCGACGAAACTCGTTCTACCGCGTAAAGATCATTACGAGTCGAATAATTACTCGTATCGCTCTCGAGTTGATAGATCGTCCGATCGTGGCCGGTTTGACCCGAGCGAGCGAGGCGAGGGGCGGCGGGGGTCGAGGCGGGTCGGGTTTTGAGCCGCCGAGAAGGCTCCAGGCCGCGATCGCACTCCCGATAGGGCCGAGCACGTCGCGGCAACGCGAAAAAGCGTGCGCGACGTCGGAGAAAATCTCGAGAGGTCAACGCCGCTGCGAGCGAAACTCCTGGCCCTCCGGCAGCTCCACCACCTTCCCCGGACGCCTCCGACGGCCGTCAAACGACCGCTCGCGGAGCGAGGAATCGTCCGCGCGTTCATCATTCGCGCGGGCAGATCGATCAAACGGCGGCAAGAACTCGGGTAATGCACGCGGCCTACCGTGCAGCGGGTGGAGCCGGCCGGATATTAATGAAGATATTCAAATGGGAGAAAAACGAGGGGAACTGGCCTTTGTCGGCCGTAAGATTCGACCGGTGACTCGGCCTATGTAGATTATCCTTCGTACCTCCGACCCGCTCTCTCGGCGCCCCGCTCTACCTTCCTCCGGACCGCCCCCGCCGCGCAGAGCGAGCTCGTCCGTGCACGAGGCCCGGAGCGGAGGGCGAAGCTGGCAAAGCCGCCTCCCGGCGGCCGACCGTCGGCGGAGGGAGGAGGTGCAAATTGGTGAAATATCGTTACGCACGGATCCTCGAGAAAGCGGCACCGCGAACCCGATCCGTCATTAGCGAGCTGCTTAATTCACTCGTTTCTTCGGTTTCCACTCGGATGAAATTAGAGTCGGCCGCGCGGGGGTTGGGGGGGGGGGCGGCTGGGGGCTGCTGGAGACGGGGGCGGTCGAGCGGTCGGGCGGTCGGGCGGTCGGGCGAGGCTCGCATCCCGGCACGGTGGATGTCATTAAGAGCCTTTTAAATCGCCCTTAAGACCGGCCGGGGCAGGCCGAGCCATTAGAGGCCCGCGGACGGAAAGGGCAACCCTTGTACGTATCTTTTTTCCCTTCCGCGGCACCATCGGCGAGTTCTCTCCCGGCAACCGTCGGCGCGGTCCTCCGTTAACGGCATTTCCCGCGCCGGTCTACACGGCTCAGGGCTCCCGGCTCGGCCGCGCTCCGGACGGTATCTACTTTGAGCCTTATCCGGTTAGTCGCGACTAACGTCGTTACTCGTCTTCGGGCGCGTCGAGCGTGTCGAGCGCGAGGAGGCTTTGGCCCCGCCGACGCTCGCTCCTCCGCGCGCGCGCGCGCGCGCGCCTCGCCCCTGCCGCGGAGAGAGGGGCCCGAGGAGGAGAGCTCCTCGCGAACGGGCGGCCGCGTCGCCTCGGGTTATTATCCCGGGGCGGGAAAGAAATGGCGAGAGGAAAGCGAATTCAATTTGGTGGCGCCGTACGCTATTAAGTCCAAGACGTCGGTCACGTTCCTCCCCTCCCCCTCCGCCTCTCCCCCCGCCGCCCTGCCCCCTCCCTCTCTCGCCTACCCCTCGCGGGCCCCTTTTGGGCCTGCCCCGGCCGGCACAAAAGCCGCACAATACACGCGCGACCGACCGCCGTCCGTAGTCCCAGTTTTAATTGATATTTCCTCGACGGCGAGGCCCATTGTTTCCTCGCTTCCATTATCGACACCTTTGTGGTCCGCCGATACGGACGAAGCGTCATTTTCGCCGGTGCGCTCCGCTCCTGCGCCCGGCGAACGCCTCTGCCGAGTCATCATCGCGAAGCGCGCCCCCATCGCCCCCCCCCCCCCACCGAGAGGCTAGGGGGCGAGTAGCCGAGCGCCGGAGGGAGGCATCCTTGCCGCCGTCCAGCATCGGCCTGCGAGCGGATCATCCGAGCGGCCGAGTCCCGCCGATTCGGGCGGGCGCACTCGGCCGCTCGCCGGGCGAGCGAGGAGGAACGGCCGGAGAGGAGGAGGCGGCCATCCGGGCTCGCCATTAGTCACGACGGACGGAGCTCCACAATTACCGCCTTGCATTAATCTACCCGCGATGTTGATTATTAAGGCGACGACAATAAGAGTAAAGCCGAATTAAACGCGAGCGCCACCGCGTATATCGCCGCAGGAACCCGAGTTAATCGTTGCACTCTATATGCTAAACGCGGCAGCCGCGTGTGCGATATCGCGGCCGAGTCTCGAGCGAGTTATGGCGCGGTCGCCGCCTCCGTCATGCGAAACATCGAATCGCTTATCTCCTCGCTCCTTCGCCGTCCCCCCCCCCCCTCCCTCCCCCTCCCCCTCCCGACCTCCCTCCCCCTGCTCGCCCCCGGGCCCCGGGTTCTCGCGAGCGGCGAGCAGCGGCCGGCGGCGACCGGCCGACAGACCGGCGAATTAATCGATCGGCGGAATCGTCCCGCTCGGGCGCGGAGGAGAGACGAGCTCGGCGGGCGACACCGAGTTCTCCTCCTGGGAGAGCGAGGGGCCGAGGGAGAGGCCCGCTCGTCGTGGAGCGCGCGAGGGGCACGCGGGACGACCTACCGAGAGGCCGCCTCGAGTGTCGGCGGGCACGGAAACCGAATTCCATTCGGTGTCACTCAATATTCCGTCAAAACGGAGCTCGATCTCGGAGCCGTGCACGGTCCTTTGTCTCGGCCCGATGCGGGCGGCGGCGGCCGAGTTCTGCCGGCGGGAAACCGGTAGCCGGGCAGGTACTCGCGCGACAAAGAGGACGCGAGGCGTAACGACGCTCGGTGACAGAGCCGGGCGCGCACGAGCGATCGGTACACCATAAGGGTGGTATCGTGTGTCCCATTGTGCGCTCGATAAATCCTCCTCCTCCTCCTCCCCCTCTTCTCCCGTTTCGCCGTCTCGGGCTCGGAGGAGGCCGACGAGGGGCTCCCGGGGGCGGGGGGGGGAGGGGACTCGCGCCGAGAGCAGGACCGGTCGCCCCGACCGACTTCCGTCTCCGGCGCGTCGCGTCCGCGCCCCTCGTCGAGGGAGCGAGCCGGCCGGCAGGCCCGGCGCGGGGGGACGATCGCGATATCGGAGCGGATCGGCGAAATCCCGATATCGCGGCCGGGCGTCGAATATGAGAGCGTAGGTAAGCCGTGAGCCAACGCTGCCGTCGGAGGAGCGAGGAGGGCCGAGGGTGAGGGAGAGAGGGCCGGGGGTGGGGGCTTGCGGGAGGACGGACGCGGCCGAGCAGGTATAACCTATTGTAATCAATATTAATTACTCGAGACAATGGAATCTCATTGGACTCGATCGTTGGAGCGGCCGGGCACCGAGCTCGCTCCGGGTCGAGGGGGCGACGAGGGGGCGACGAGGGGGCGACGAGGGGGCGACGAGGGGCCGACGAGGGGCCGACGAGGGGCCGACGAGGGGGCGTCGAGGGGGTTCGAGGTTATGGTTGGCCCTAACAGGCGCCGGTAATGTAACGCGGCGCATACCGCGAGTGTGAGCGCGATACAGGCGCGGGTCTCGAGAGCGCGGCCGCTCTCTATGTTAGAGCGTAATCCATTGTTGTTGACGTTATGCGTTGTGCACGCGCGAGCCGTCGGGCGCCGAGGCCGGTGCGGACGCTGTTGCCGCTGGATGCTCCCTCCGGCCCCGCCCTCCCGCGCCCCGCGCCCTCGGCAGGCCGTCGCGGAGAGGGCCGAAACGACAACAACGACGACACCGACAACGGCAACAACGTCGACGAGAGCGGGCCATCGTCCTCCCGTCGTACCGGCGTATTCACGACTCGATGTCACGCGCGCCCGCGCTCCACCCCCGGCCGCCCCTGCTCGTCCACGCACACGGTCTTCCGCGTTCTCGTTACGCGAGACTAGTTCCCGTCTACAGGCCCGTCATTATGGCGCTACGTTGTTATTAGAAATTAGATATTATATTCGATACCGCGTACCGCTACGTTCCCCGCTGCCGAGAGACGCCGCGGACGAGGAGGAGGACGCGATCGGGCGAGGGCGTCGCCTGGCCAGAGGCCGGACGCTCGGGCTCGATCCTCGAGAGCGGGGGCGCGCTGGGAGGCGAGCGCCTCTTTGGAGCGCTCGGCGAAAAATCGCTTCCTCGAAGGGTTCGCCTCGCGTGTCCACCCCTGCCCGATCGAGGCTGCGTGTCGAGACGTCGTACCTGCCGCGCGCGACGCGACGCCCTCGCGACCACCGCGAGGCCTGCCCACCTCCGGGCTCGGACTCGAGGCTCTCGCTCCGCTCCTCTCGCCGAGCGCTCGGCGGCCGGAGCGGCGAGGACCGAGAGGGCTCGAGAGAGAGAGAGAGAGAGAGAGAGAGAGAGAGAGAGAGAGAGAGAGAGCCCACGGCGAGGAGGGAAAAACCGTCGCGATCTCCCTCCCTCTCGGTCTGCCGCCCCGTTCGCGCGAGGAGCCTCGCGGCCGACAGCTCGCTCGGGCCGGCGGCGTAGGGAGAAGGCGACAGGTGCCAAAGGCTCTCGATCGTTTCTCGGCTTTGATCGGAAAGGAGCGCCGACCGTAATGGGGTTTCGCCACCTCCACGGTTGCCATATGCCCTACCTAATTTTTACGGCGTCGAAGGCTTCGTGAAATATATACGACGAAATACCCCGGCCGACTCGACCGCGATTTATGCCTCTCCGACGTCGTCGGCTTCTACGAACGAGGGGCGAGATCGCGTGACCCATCGGCCGAAATCGAGGCGCGTATTCCGTGGCGAGGTGTGCCCGTCGAGGAAAACGTACGGAGGTGCGGACATGGGGCTTTCCCGGTCTCGCCTTTGGCGGGGCACGCGTCGGGTGGGCCCTGCAAGAGGATACCCGGTCGAGAGGACCTTCGAGGTCTGCTCCTCGCGCCCGTCGTCGGCGGCGAGAGGGGGGGGGCAGGGGGGGGGGGCGGAGGAGGAAGAAGCCCACGCGCTAATCGCGCATCGAATACGCACCCGACCACCCACCTTTTCCTATTTGCCTGACCGCCGGACATCTGAGTTTGGGTATAATCGCATTAACCTCCGCCCTGCCAGCCCGAACCTCGCGTCCACCCTCCTCCCGCGGCCGCCCTCTCGTCGACCGATATCGCGAAGGCCTCTCCCGTCCTCTCGATCACGCGCTCCAAGGAGTCGGAAACTACGGCAAACTACGAAAAGCGTAGGGCTAAAGGCGAGAAGGGAGATAGGCATCGGCCACGGACGATAGCGAGCTCTCGTACCTCCAGGGCGGGCGCGCTCGTGGCCGTGGAAAACTCGATGGCGGACCAAAACTATCGAGAAATACGCCAGCGGATAATAGGATCGTCGTTGCGCCAGGCGGAGCACGGGGCGAGGAGCGCGGCTCGAGGTTTTTCGCGGAAAGGCCGATTTAGGCGCGAACGCGCATCGGAGGAATAGCCGAATGCCGGCCGCGAAAGATGAGGGGGAAAAAGCGAATCTCCGCCGACCGAGAGTTCGGGGAGGTGCGATTCCCTCGTAGGCGGAGGACGCGCAGCGATCGAGGCTAGACGAATCCTGGTTCCGGGTTCGCTGATAATAAGGTTCGGTTTTGATTAGCACGGAGACTGTTTAACGGTTTGATACCTCCCCGGTAATCGAATCCGGACCTAATCTCTCAAGTTATAACCAGATTATTGCCTCCTCCATGCACTTGCTCTGCAACGCTCTCTACGCCCCCGTAACGTACTGTCGGCTCGTGACGTCCGGCCGACCTCTCCCCCTCGCCCTCGCCCTCGCACGGCCCCCCCTCGCTCGCTCTTTTTTCGCCCACGACTAACAAGGGCACGCGTATTCCTCGTCCGTAGAAAGGCGTCCCGTCGGCGCTCCGCCGGGGGTCGGGGTCGGGGGCGGGGGCGGGGGAGAGACGCGAGAGAACTCGGGGCAACGTCTCGGAGGCATTCCCAGCCGTCCTTCAATTTATATGGTTGCCACGCTGGATCGATAGTGGTCCTACAACGTCGAGAGCCTTATGCGCCGATCGTTGCAGGTAGTCGTGTTAGGTTACAGTTTTAAACGCGGCCAAATTACACGTTTGCGTTTGCGCGCGGGGGCACGTTTAAAATATTCCAACGTCGGATGGCGCGGGAAAGGGCAAAATAAATGTTGCGGCACGACGATGGACAGCGAGTACTCGCTCGCGTACGTACCTCTGGGGCCCCCTCAAGACTACGCCGTTCGGTCCCTATTCCCTTTTTCTCCTTGCCTCTGCCCCTTTTCTTCTCCCCCGCCGCCCCGCCGTCCCGCCCGCCCGCCCGCCCGGCCGCTCGCCTGCCCGCCTTCCCGCCTTACCTCCTTCCCGCCTTCCAGCCTTCCAGCCTTCCCGCCTTCCCGCCTTCCCGCCTTCCCGCCTTCCCGCCTTCTCGCGTCCAGGCCGCCGGCCTCCGCCCTCATCGCCGGCCGTACGGTAGCCACGGACGGCCGTGCCGCGTTCCCTCGCCTATTTACGCGCGTGTTGCGCGCGGGTGCGTCGACGGGTAGGTAGGCAGAGGTGTATCGACGGCCGACGTCGCAGTTCGCCGGAAGGGCCAGCGAAGCGCCCGCACCCCCCTCCCCACCCCCCGCCGCCCCTCCTCGGCCACCCCCCGAAAAGAGGCGCGGGCCGGGAGGAGGCAGAGAAAGCGAAGGAGGAGGAAGAGGAGAAAGAAAGAGGACCGGTCGCGGAGGAGGTGGAGGAGGACGAGGAAAAAAATAAGTGGAAAAAGTAGCGGGCTTGATTGGTGGAAATGAATTCAAAATGGCCGGCCGCCGTCCCTGCTAAAATGGCGTCGCGACGTTAATAGCTGGCCATTACGCGCAAATATGACGTTTCTATCGGTACGGTTCGGCGGCGTGCCGAGGGTACGGCGCGTCGAAGGGAAGAGATCGATTTCGGACGCGTCGCGCACCTCTTTCCGCCCTTTTCGCTCTCCTACCTCTTTTAGCTCTTTTAGCTCTTTTAGCTCTTTTAGCTCTTTCCGCTCGTTCCGCGCTCTCTCGAGCTTTCCTTCCTCTCCGGCCTCGCGGGCCAGCCGGCCAGCTGGCCGAGCAGGCCCGCGGAAGCGCCGTCCTTGGACGCGCCTCGAGAGGGAACCGACGCACCGAGGCACCTCTTGCGGGCACCCGCCGAGGATCCCCCGGCCGAGCTGCCGGCGGAAGGGTGTCCCGAGTGGAAGCTCGGCCGAGTTTCGTAAAACAAAGAGGAAAAGGAGCGATGCCACCCTCGGCCTCGAGGCGAAACCTCCTCGGCCCCTTCCCTTCTCGCTGGCTCACCTAGCTCTTCTTCCTCTCCTTCCCCGCCGTCCCTCGTCGGCCCGCCGCCCCGCCGCCCCGCCGCCCCGCCGCCCCGCCACCCCGCCGCCGGCGCTCTTCGGCTCCTTTCGCCCGACCGGCATACGGATTCTTAATCGGGACTATTATCTCCGCGCGATCATCATCCCGAAAACTAATTCGTATTTTTTACTACGAAACCGAAAACTCATAAATCAAAGCTCGCTGCTCGGCCTGCTTTTGGCCCCATCAAAAGTTGCGCGACCGGCCTCCTGTGTAGACAATGGACGCGCGTCCATTTAAGGGATTCGAATGGACGCAATTTTCTATGGAACTTTGTAATTATGGGTAGTTTGTTGGCGCAGCCAGGGCTAGCCCGGGCCCTTTGTGCCAGCTCGTTGACCGTAAAATTTTTCGAGTTGTATTAAAACGCGGAGGAGAGCTCGCGTTCCTAGCCGCGCGGCCGCTTTCTGCGATACGCCTCCCCCCCCCCTCCCCCCCCCCTCCACTTCAGCCTCCTTCCCGTGCCAAGCCGACTCTCTCGCTCTCTCTCCGCATGCCCCTCCGCTCTTCCCTCTGCTAGCGTACCGCCAAGTAACCACCGACGATGCGGCTTACTCCCGCAACGGCCGCCTATCGATGCTACACTCGCGGCTCCCAAAATCTCAAGAGCGCGCCCACTCGCAGGTACTCTCTTTGCGGCCGCGCGAGAAAAGGTCCGGGGAGGCGCGATAAACCTGCTCGGCCGTTCCGTCCACGTCGTAATAAAGTCGACGCCTCCGAACGCGTATGCCGCTATCGCGAGCAACGGGAGAGGACGTCCGGAGGGTGGAGGAGACGAGACGAAGAGCAGCTCTCGGTCGTGGAGTACGAGCGAGGCCTGAGAGGAGGAGGAGGAGGAGAAGGCCTGCCGGCGAAGGAAGAGGAGGGAGAGAGAGAGAGAGAGAGAGAATGAGCTTTGCTCCCGGTGCTTAGGTATACACGCCACGATCCATCGACGCACGATGCACGAGAACGATCCGCCTCGAGTCCGGGCCCCGTGTGTATGGCCGGGCTCCAAGATTTATACCTCGTAATGAGAAATCACCGGGCTCGGAGGTGTATTAGATAATCTCGGTAATTGCCAAAAATTGGCCAGACGTCTTCGAGTCGCGAGCCCGATCGTAAGAGGCCCCCCCGATACCTGCGGGTCTGGGTTTGGTTTAAAAGGGCCCTCGTAGCCCCGGGCTCCCCGACTTTGGAGATTCCGTCTTGATGGTTTAGAAAAAAAGATATGCCGAATTAAACGGAATTGGAATATAAGGCAGGGCCTAGTGCGCGATACGAAAACACGAGCAAAACCGTTGCGATCCTCCGAGCACTGTGCGGGGAGGCCCGGTGAGATTTCAGCCGGCGGCCTGCGGAATAAAAGAGCACCATCGACGGCATCGTCGATCGATCCGTCATCCGGGGGTAATTTCAATATCGACGTTCCTACGGATATGCTCGGCATCCGTACGTTGACCGCCAGCACGACTCGCGGCCGACGAGACGAGAGTGAGAGAGAGAGAGAGAGAGAGAGAGAGAGAGAGAGAGAGGTGGGGGGAGGGGTGGCGAGAAGGGGAGAAGGAGAGAGCCAGGGGTGCGACGACAAAAGCGAAGAAAAACTACGACGATTATTTGACGCGTCGGGAGAGAAGTAGGATACAACGCGGGGATATATAACGGACACTGGGCGGATATTAAAAAAAAGGAGGGGGGGGGGTAGAGAGGGGGTTGGAAGGAAAGGAGAAAGAGAGAAAGAAAGAGAGAAGCGGGGAAAGGGAGGTGTAAGGGAGAAACGAAGAGGCGGTGGCTGCGGCCGGGCGCGGGTCCGAGGGAGGTGGGGGGTGCGAGAGAGCGAGAGGGGAGGTCGAAAGAAGACGAATAAGATACGAACCCTCCTGCGAACCGAGCAACATGTGCAGCGAGCTTCGTTCCCTAGGGTCCGAGCGTGGCATAAAAATCAATCACATCGGATGACGGCCGGTCGAGCGCAAAAAAGGGCAGAATGCACCTTGCCGGTGAAGGAGCGGACGGAAGAGACGGAGTTCGTCTCGCGAGGGCGCCGGCGAAAGGCGCGAGGATTCTCTCACGTCCGCGGCGCGTACTCGCTCGCGGAAGCGCACCTCGAGGGGCGCGCCGCGCACGTACGGGCCGAGGGCGCGCGGAGGTGGACGGGGGACGGGGCGGGGTGGGGGGGGGGGGCGAAGGATAGAGAAGCAAGTTCCGGCGGACACGGGGGAATCGAGGCGAAAGCGGCAAAAGGTAGCGTTCGAAATTAAAGCCGCGGCCGGGCGTATCTGGAGAGGAATCTGCATATCATACTAGGCGTTCCCAATCGACTAATTAACAAAAAATGGTGGATCGGGTCATTAATCATCGTGGAGCCAGTACGGAATACGAGCGCGTACGGAATATCAGATTGGCGAACCCTTTCGGATCGGTGCGATCGCCAAAGACGAGGAACCCTCGGTGTATCGCTAATTTCCGAGTGACCCTTCGGCCCTCTCGTTTAATATCGAGCGGGCCGCGATAGGATCGTCGTTGGTTATGGAATCGCCAAAGGAGCGGGCCTAGGCGGCCGTGGGCGGCCGGGCGAATTCGCGAGGTCGCGCGCCTCCGCCCAGCGAGGACCGCGAGAGGTCCGCGAAAGGACGAGCCTCGCGCAACCCCCTTCCCTCATATATGCGTCCGCATGACACCACCGGTCGTTGGATTAAAACAAAGTAAAGTATCTCGCGCTCTCGCAGCTGCATGTACCGGAATAAATCTCTTCTTTCGAGATGTCTGCCGCATGCCGGTGCATAACTTCCGGCGCAAATAGCACCTCGTCGAAGGAAACTCGTTTCGGTGCAATGAGCGCGAGGCGGCCGCTCGCCGCTCGGCCTTTTCCTCGCGATCGGCCCTCGCCCACGAGCGCCGCGTTTCGCCCCCCCGGCAAACACTCGAGGCGCGCGCCACCCCAAAGACGAGATGTGGCATTTCCACTCGCGATCCGCGGACGAGCACGGGAATCGTTGCGCTGCATCGCGCGCAATTATTCCACTGCAGCTCGAGTTCAAAGAGATTAATTCCAGGGTTAATGTATTCACCCCTTTTTACTCGAACCCCAGAGATTTCGTATGTATTGCCAATTTTGCAGGTGTATCCCTCCTCCCGTCCATGAATAAATTTATCCTTCGGCTTTCGCTCTCGAATACCTTCCAGCGCGTGCCTTTTCTCGTACTTTCATCTTCGAGCCGCTCCCTCTGCCGTCCCGGCGCTGCCTCCCCAATGACAAATGCGCTTCCATGCCCGACGCCCGATCACTTGCGGCGCGTAAGCCCGCGACCGCTCTTTCGCGCTTACGAGCTCGGCCGGCGCGTTAATTACCGCGCGAGTTTCCAGGAGACGGCGAGCCTGGGGACGACGAGAGGGAGAAGGAAGGGAGCGAGGGAGGGAGAGGAGGACGCGTATCAATCAGGGCAGTGTCTTGCCCACGCAACTCTCCCCTCTCTGAAAATACTCCCGATAACCCTCCAGTAGGACTCTCACGCTCCTTGTCAACCACCCCCTATCCGATTCGGATACAGGCCCGGCCGTGAAGGGGGAGGACGGGGTAGGTACGTGCCATTTATCACCGCGGGGGAAAAAGTGCGCGTCATCGCCCGTACCAAAACCCGGATGACTTCGTGAGACGCCTGTCAACAATGTCGTTCCCTTCCGCGCGACGACCAGAAAGGATCCGCGCGCACACTGTCTCGCCGAGCTCGGCACGTTGCCGTTGGCCCTCCTCCTCTGCCTCCGCTCCCATTCCGGACCGCTTTGCCCGGGTCAACCTCGAGCGCGCTCCCGTGAATTACGCTTTGACCCTGCCGAAAAATGACGAAGAGCGCGCCCGCCGTTTCTCCTCCCGAGCTTTTCTTCCTCCATTCGTCCGCAGCCCTCCTGCCGCCGCTGGCGGCCGGCTCGCGAGAGAGAGGCGAGACCGAAGTCGCTTCTCCGAGCCGCCAAACGAGTCTTCCCCAAAGACTTCGCCCCGCGCCCGCTTCACTTGTCCTGGACAAATAGTTAAGGAGCTCTCGGAAGAACCTGCCCGATATCGGCTGGCAGATTTCAACCCGTCGTCGAAACTTCGTCGTGGAAACTTAGTCAATCTGCCGCTGCTAACTCATCCCCGTCCCGGCCCCGATCGACCCTTAAAGCCTCGCAAGGAACTCCTCGCCAGTCGATGGCTCGAACCTGGCGGATCGTATTTCGAAAACCTCCTTCTCCCCCCCCCCCCCTCTCTCTCTCTCTCGCTCCCTCTCTCTCCCTCTCTCTCCTTGCCCCTATTCCTCTCTTACTCGGCCGGCGGAGAAGTTGGCGAGGAAGGGTTGCAGCTCGGTGGCGCGCAACGTACGTTTGCCCGCACCAAAAAGGAAACGCGACTCGTCCTCGGTCCCGGAGCGTGGAAAATCTGGGTGGCGAGTAAATCGTGGGGAACGCCAAAGTTGGTCGACGCTCTGGGGAGAGGAGAGAGGAGAGACGAGAGACGGGGCGGCAGCGTCGTATGTCGGATAGGAAGAGCCTCGGGCAGGGCGAGAGCGCATACCTGGGTAAACCCGAGCTGGCATAGTTCGTAAGAGACGCATTTTTCGCGCCCCCAACCCCGTGACGCTCCTTTCGCCTCACGAGGGGTCGTCGGCGAGGCGAGGCGAGGCGAGGCGAGGCGAGAGCGCGCGAGCGACACGAGGCGGGAGGGGGCAGCCGGTAAGAGGAGGAGGGTGAATGCCTTCCGGGAGTCAAAGACATTCTCGTCTTCCAGACTGCAAACTTTGGACCGTGCCGGAGGACGGAGCTGCGGAGGAATCTCTGACCGCACCATCTCCCGGGGGCAGGTTCGCTCGAGTTGACGGGCCACGCAGCGGCCGAGAGGCCCGCCGAGCCCTTCCCGCCCCCGAGGCCGGCCTCCGCGATCGAAGGAAGGGCCGAGGAGGGGGCGAGCGCGCGAGTCGCTCTTTGGGCGGAGGGGGCGAGGAAACGTAAAAAACCGGCGAAATTGTCGGAGCCGCTCGTCCGCGCCGGTTAGGAGCGCGAGATGCGCCGGACTTTCAGCGGTTTAATAATTGATTTGCATAATCACGTATGTGCATATTTATGAATTTAAAGCATCGCGCGGTACATCGGGCCCGATACGTTTTAGCGGTAATAGTAATAAGTTTGTACCGGACTTGCCGCCATCCATGACGCTCACTGTACATCGCTTATCGATCGCGTAACGTATTTACGGCCTATCGAAATATGATGCCGCGTACATCGCCGACTCGAAACGGCGAGCGTAGCCGGCGTAATCCCGCCCGCGCGGCCCCGACGGCGGTCCCCGCGCTCGAACGGGGCGAGTCGGGCCGCGCGAGTCGGGGAAGAGGAGTCGCGGCAGGTCGCGGCCGAGGGTTGCCGGGAGAGAAAGAGCCCTAAAGAGCGAGTTATGGCTTTTCGCGAGATTCGCCCGCCTCTGGCCCTAATAATGGATAAAACGATCGT
This sequence comes from Ampulex compressa, assembly GCA_038496175.1. Lineage (NCBI taxonomy): Eukaryota > Metazoa > Arthropoda > Insecta > Hymenoptera > Ampulicidae > Ampulex > Ampulex compressa. Next base: position 98,804 of record JBCFXI010000524.1, read on the forward strand.
AAATTCGACGGGGGAGCTCCTCGGCCTCTTAGGAAATATTAATTAAAATGTAATTGTTCCGTACGGAGCCCGAGAGCGGGAGGGGCTACCGCGCTCTCTCGGCCGTCCCTCTCGGATCTCGGCTCGCGCGAACCTCTTTGTTTCGACATTCGATAATTCACTCGCGCTCCTCCCTCCGCCCCTCCGCTCCTCTAAGGCCTCTTCCGCAAAATTCGGTGTCGGTGTCGAGGACCGAGGGAGAGGGTGGGAGGGCCTCGGCCCCTTTAAAAACTCTCTCGAAGGGCCGCTTTCGAAGACTCGTGGTTTTCGCAGTGGCTCCTCCTTTCCACGGCGTGTTTTGGCCGAGCTACAAGCCGTCTCTCCGCCGAGTCCGGCGGCGGCTCGAGGTGGACATCAAAGAGAGGACAAACAAACGCCGGGGCTGGCCGGGAGGGGATGGCGTAAGGGTCCTACGATGCGATGCAATTCGGACACGGGGCACAAAGTGATGACGTCACCAACCGGCCAGAAGCCCTGTCGTCGACGGCCATTGTGTGTTCGGTCGCTGGTTTACAAGTTCATCGCACACTACCACTTTATACGTACACTCCGGTGGCCGAGTCTCTCGGCCGGGCTGCGCTCTCCCTCGCCCTCCCCCGACCTCCCCCGACCTCCCCCGACCTCCACCGACCTCCACCGCCCTCCACCGCCCTCCCGCCAATCACGCCTTTCCTCCTGCGGCCAAAGGACTCGATAATGTCTCTGCCCCCGATCGCGCCTCCCCTACGACCTTTGCACCTTTTTCTTCTTCCTCTTTCCCTTTCTTTCTCCCGCCCCCTCCTCCTCCTTCTCCTCCTTCTCGTCCTGCTCGCCCTTCAACGCCGCCGGCGCGGACCTCCGGCCGCGCGGATGAGGCGAGAGCGCGGACCGAGTCGCGACGGGGGGAGGACGTCGACGGCGGGGCCGACTCGAGGATGATCGTTCGCGGGAGAAGAGGAAGAGTTTCTCGAGGGGCACGCCGTCGAGAATCCACGGTGGTGCACCGCAGCTGCCTCGAAGCTCGTATCCGTTCGATCGATCTGAACGCATGCATGCGACTCGCCATTTTGAAGGGGTTCCCTTCGTTTCTCCTCGCCATTTTCTCTCCTTACGCACGAGCACATCGGTGCCGGTCACGAACGTTCGTGCGCCAGAGCTGGGTGTCGGCCAAATCGGCCAAATCGGCCAAATCGGCCAAATCGGGCAAACGCGTCGAATCCGCGCGTTCGGGCGCCGGCCAAAAAGCGGCAAGCCGGCGGCCGAGAGCTTAGGCCGAGCGATGCTCGCGAGCCGGCGCGCTCGCTGAAGACGCGCCGCCGAGTAGGAGCCGAGCCGCGACGGGCTTGGGCTTTGAGCGCGCCAAAGCCGCCGATCGGATCGTCGCCGATGCGCGCCGTTGACGAGCCCGCGGGCCTGTGGGTCTGCGGGGGCGGCAAGGGGCGGGCGGGAAGGCCGGGAGGAAGAGAGCGACGAGAGGGATCGCGCGTCCGGCGTACCACCCAATTACACCGCAGTTCAAACACATGCAAATCCGGAGAATAAGCTTTATTTGTTGTGCAAATTAGGCGCATATTGGCGCACCGAACGCACGGTTTTGTTGCCGCGAGATCGAGAGACACGAGGGAGGACCGGGGCGGAAGGGGCCCTCTGTCGAGGGGGTGGCCGGGTGGCCGGGTGGGTGGGCGGGCGGGCAGGGAGCGGGGGCGGGGGCGGGGGCGGGGCCGGGGGTCGATCGCTTATTTTGAGTCGAGCCTAGAGTACTCGCGGCGCTCCGTAAATATCGCTGTCCGACGCGAGAGCCCCGTCCGCGATATCGAGTAACGAAAGCGGCGAAAAACGTCGACGAGGACGACTGCCGTGAAATAACTCCGCGGCCGATGGAGCGGCGAAGGCGCGACAGCCGACGAGCGGGCCGCGGACAAAGTGCGAGGCCGGAATACGCGATCGGTTTTTCCAGCGGCGGTAATTAAATTCTTGGAGCGGGTAGAACCGTCGGAACGGACGGTTTTCGAGGGCATCGCCTCGCCCCGTCTTCGATCCTCGTTTCTGCTCGGTACGCACACGTGTGCCCGTGCACGGGAGGGTAATAGCGAGCGGCCGCGTCGCGATACAGGAGCGATGGAGCGACGGAGAGATGGAGCGGAGGGCGGTGGGCGGCGGGGCGGCGGGGCGGCGGGGCGGCGGAGTTGGCGGAGCGGCCTACCGGCGAATCGAGCGGTCTAAGCGAGCAGGGGTGGACGCTCGAGCGGACAATTTCGAAAGAATTGGGTCGTAATCGAAATCAATAAAAATATGTACTCCTCTCCCTCTGCGAAGGGTGTACCGTCGCCCGGAGGGCTTCCTTCGTGACGAACGAGCCGGTCTCGAGGGCTCGATCTATCCTCGAGGAGGAGCCGGTGGAGGCGGTCGAGGCGGAGGATGCGGTCGAGGCGGAGGGTGCGGAGGGGATCGGGGGGTGGGGCGGAGGAACTTTGCGATAGCCCCTGACCCGCGGCTATCCTTCACGAGCATCGAGCTCGCGCATCCCGCGGGATCTCTTAGTCAAGACGCGAGACCCCCGCCTTCCTTCCTCGGAGCAACGACGCTACTTGGGGCGACTCGAAACGTCCGCGGGTCCGAGGAAAATTCTTGCGGACTCGACTCGGCATCTCTTGGAGGCCTCCGCCGATCGATACTCGTCCGCGCCGCTCTTTATTAAATTTTCAACGCGGCATTAAACCCTTACGCGGCTCGATTCGAAGCGAGGAATATCGAGAGTCACGCTCCTCGCATTAGAATTCAGAGTTTTGCGCCCTTTGTCGTTGGCGTATCCGCGCGATAGAACGCGGGAAATCAAAATAGAGTCACGAGCGCTTTGCGTTTTAACGATTCTCGGTCGTTTATCCAGTGACTTGCAGTCTATCGTTACCCTCCGTCCCCCTGCCCCTCCCCGCCTCCCCGCGGCAGCTATTCTCCCGTGGCTCTCGAGCTCCCGAGCCCTCGAGCTCTCTCGCTTCTACCCTTACCCTTACCCTTAGCCTTACCCTCGCCCTCGCCCTCGCCCTCGGCCTCGCTCTCGCTCTCGCCCTCGCCCCCGTCCGCGCCCGACCCTCCCCGTTGGCCCGAGCCGACCTCTCGCTCTCTCCCGCGGCGCGTCCTCCCCGAGTTCCGAGGGCAGCTCTACCCCAGCTTTTTTTTAAATCCGCGCCGATTTCGGCCGTGCCGGCTTGAATTTGAATCGACGGCGCAAAAGCGCGCAGTCACCGAGCGTTCATATGTCAGGCCGCGGCTCGGCGCGCCGGCACGCGGCTGCTCTCCGCCCGATGGAAATAACCGCTCCTGCCTCCTTCCTCCTTCCTCCTTCCTCCTTCCTCCTTCCTCCTTCTCCTTCTCCTTCCCTCTTTCCCTCCCACGCGAAGCATCCGATGCGCGTTCGCGAGCCGCGCGACTCGAGGATCCTTCCTTCCGAGCCTCTTGTCACCGCACCGCTCTCTCGCTCCCCCTCGACCCCCCGCTGGCCGATCGCGGCCAACTCTCGCTTCGCGGCCGAGACGTGGACGAGAATCGATCGTCGCACGAGGAATCCTCGTCCCCGTCCTCGAGGCCGAGTCCCGGCCAGATGCTCCCGGAGGAGACCTCCGGAGGCAGGGGGCGAGGGCGCGGGTACAGGCCGCGAAACAGGCCGACGAGTCGCGTGCCGCTGCGACAAGTTCGCCTCGATCAATATGCAAATACGACTGACACTAATTATACGGAAGCTCGAGGTTCTCTTTGATGTCGCCGCTCGACCGGTCGCGCCACTCGGCTCGACTCCCAACGACGAGCGACGAGCGACGAGCGACGAGTAGCGAGCGACGAGCGACGGGCAAAGAGCGACGAGCGACGAGCGACGAACACGGAGCAACGGGCAAGAGGGAGCACCGTCGAACGCTCAACGCGCTTACGGCGAACTGCGAGATCGGCGAAAGTGAACTAGTCGCGAATAATTCTCGGCAAAGAATAAATTAACGCCCGCCGAGTTTGCTTTCGCGGCGGAGAACCCGGTTCGGAAGTGGCCTTTCGCAGCCCCTCCCCCCCCCCCCCCGCCCCTCCCTCAAACCCCCGGCCTCCGCCGTGCCCCTCGCGCGGCAGAAACCGCGTGGACGAGGATGCGAGCGGCCGCGCGATTGTGTGCCTCGGTGCGTCGGTGCGCGCGCGTACCCGTTAGACACACTCGGCGGTGCGTCAACGCGCGAAATAATACCGCTTTATATGCATACGCGATTTGACGCGTAGAGCCATGATTTTTCTACGGGGTTCGTCCCTCCCCCGTGGAGCGTGTGCGCGAGGGGCAAGAAGGCGGGAGAGGTGCGGAGGGTGGAGGGCGCGAAACGGAAAGCGGAGGCCGGGCGCTCTAGCGGTTTACGGTTATTACGCCGTCGGAGGGCCGAAGCGCTCCTCGGTAGCGGCCATTCTTGGCCTCGCCCGAAGAATAACGCTTGGACACGCTCGGAGAATGATGCTTGGACTCGCTCGGAGAATATCGCCTCGAGCGAGGGGCCTCGCGCTCGCCCTCGCGCTCTTCCACGCGAAGCGATGCCGCGCACGAGGAGACGCTTTGCTCGCGGGCGCCGCGAAAGCGATTCCGGCTCGCGCGATTTGGCCGACGCGGGTGCGGCCACCGCGCTCCCGGGGAGAATCGCCCTCTCCCCCCGCTTGCGGGCCGGCGCTCGATCGAGGAATCACCACCGCGGCGCCTCCGCCTAATCCCCATAACCGTAAAGAAGGGGATCAAAGGAGAATGGGTTTGGCGCGGCTGACGAATGTGATCCCGAGATATATCCCGGGCGTCGAGCGGCAAGTCGCGGGGCTGGGGCCAAAGTTGGGCAAGTCGGTAACGCGAGGCGCGTCGGGCCCCGGAGCCGTAGTCCTGGCAGGCTCGGACGTGCGGGACGATCGGACGGATGGGCGCACGTGCGAGAAGCCCCTTTGCAGGGCGCACCGCCCCGAAGCGGCCGCCTCCTCCTTATCTCGGGAGGCCGAGTTTCCTCGGACAGTTTGCCGGCGCTAATGAGCTGGCAAGATAATTAGCATTATGTTAATGCGTGACGCGCGGCGGTGCCGCCGGTAGCCTCCGTCGGGTAACCTGACGTAACCTAACCTTCCTGTCGGGATCCACCGATACGCCACCCCCGGCCGCCCGTCTCGCACTCTGCCCACGAGTTCCTCCCTGTTTGTATCCGATGTTTGGACTATCTTGGCCAACTTCTACGACGGCGAGCAGCCAGCCAGCGAGCAGAGCCAACGGGGCCGCGACGAGAGGCGAGAGGCGAGAGGCGAGAGGCCCGAGAAGAAACGATCCTCCCGGCCCTCGGCGGTGCTTTCTCTCTCTCTCTCTCTCTCTCTCTCTCTCTTATCTCGATTGAAAAAACGAGAAACTAAGTGTCCTCGGAGAGGACTCTCGCCGGTATCTAGAGTAAACGTCGAGGATCTCCCGGATCGGGGAACGTTGCGTACGCGTAGACGAAATTGCGAAAGTTAATACCCAAAGGGTGGTCATTCAGGGTTATATTTGCTAACCGATAGGATCGGAGAGATAGGATTGTGCGCCAAGCCATCTCGTCCTGCGCACTTGTAGAAGGAAGATAACGGTAGCCGCACTCCATCGCCGTGTTTACCCGGTCTATATTTCATGCGAGGCTACTTGGCCAGAGTCAAAGTCCAAAGTCCTCTAGGCCCGTCGACGACCGCTCCCCGATTTTTCGCCCGCTTTCTCGATCGAAGACGAAGGCGCGATCGGCGGCGCGTCGGGCCGAATCGGGAGTAAGACGCGATCATCGATCCGTCGGTAGTTTACCAAGGGGCAGGAGGGGTGGGAGGGCGAGGAGGGGTCGGGGGAGGGCTCCACCTGTACGTGGAGCGACGCGTAAAGCTCCGGCGTCCTAACTAGCCCGGGCTAATTAATTAATCATGCGCCTCCTTCCCGGCTCAAGTTGGGCCGCTTATCCGGAAGCCTCGCCGAGCTAAGTTTACCGCCAAGTCGCGTATCTTCGGTATCGTCGGCTATGCTTTGGCCGAGGTGTCGAATGTCTCGTACACCCGGTCGCCCCCCAGCCCCGCATGGCCCGTTCTACGCCCGCCCCTTCGCGGCCCTCGCCCGCGCCCTCGCTCCACCCGCGACTTGCCTCTCATTATCTTGATTAATTGACCGATGGCCTCCTCCCGCTGCCCTCCTCCTCCTGGCCCCCTCCTACCCGTCTCTGCTCCTTCCGAATCTCTCTCGCCCCCTCCCCCCAGGAGCATTGTCGCAAACCTACTTGCTTTCCCTCCTCGCCGGCGCGACGACGAACAAATCGGGATTTCTCTCGCGCCGCTTTCCTCGGGCTCTGATCGGCTCGCCGCGTCGACCGATCGAAAAGCTCCTCCTCCGTGGCTGTATCGAGAGTGATAGAGAGAGAGAGAGAGAGAGAGAGAGAGAGAGAGATCGAAGAGCATCACGTTAAACTCGAGTCGACGAGGAGGAGGCTCGTTTTATCGTCAACGTTGCTACCTTCCTGCCAAGGATGGACAAAGGCGCGATAAAACTCGAAGCGATCGCGCGTAACTTTTGGACCCTCTTTGCCCCTTCCGGACATTTCAAGCCCAGCTTACGTCGGTTCGGGCAACAAAGGGGCAACCAGGTATCGGACGAGAGTCTTAATTTAAAATTGAAATTAATTTCTCTCTCCCTGACCGAAAGCGGCGTTCGGAGAGAGAGCCGAGCTTTCGCGTTTCCCCTTATTTCGCTGGACGTGCGCGATCATCCTTCTTCCGAGTGCGAGCGGCCGACGGAGAGGAGGGCTTTGATACGGGAAACAGCCGTGTCCGGCTCTCGGGCAGGAAAAATCCCCTTTGTTTTACTCCGCGGCTGGGTTTCTCTCGCCCTTCGCGCCCTTCGCGCCCTTCGCGCCCTTCGCACCCTTCCCGCCCTCCTCGATATCCACCCGGCGATGCTCGGCCCTGCGAACTGCGCGTCGATCGGCAAATCGTCCTGATTACCTCGACGCTTCCTTCCGAAAATATTTACGGGCGCAGTCCTGGCGCGCGGCATCCGAGGGGAACGGCCGAGGCTGATGGACGAATTAAGAGAGTCAAAGGAAAGGCGACATAATTAAATCGCGATAATGACGCAAAGAATATCGTTGGGCTGCCGGGTGCCGACCCACCGCCAAACCCTCGCCCTCGCCCTCGCCCTCGCCCTCGCCTTGCCCTCGCCCTTGCCCTCGACTCGAAGCCCGAAGCTCGAAGCCGAGTTTGGTTCGCTGATTATTTTGCCGAGTGCTTTGATATTTAAGAAACAAGGAGCCCCACAAGTTTCTATAATTATCGCCGACCCTCGAGGTGTCTTCTTCGTCCCCGATTCCACCGGTCGAAGGAAGGGACAGACGGACGAACGCAAAAGGCGAGGCCGGACAAGGAATCCTCCGTAGGGAAGACTTAATTATCTTCCCGCTCCGTCACCAGCTCCCCCCCCCCCTCCCCCACCCCCAATCCCTCCATTCGTCTATCCGTCCATCCGTCCATCTTTCCTTCTCTACCGCTCTCTCCCTCTCACTCTCTCTCCCTCTCTCTCTCTCTCCCTCTCTCTCTCCGACAGAGTCTCGACCGAGAGGAAACTCTGCGGCGCATCTCCGCGGGCACGCGCCTCCCGGAGATTCGCTGCTCCCCAACTGCCGGCGGTTCGATTTACCGGAAAGTAAACCGCAAAGGCAGGAACTGGGGTGGAGGGCGATCGAGCGTCGAGCGGCGAGCGGCGAGCGGCAAAAACGATTTCCATTCGATTTACCGAAGAAGTTGCGCGCCAAACGTCCGCACGTAGGGGACGTAAGCGAGCCGTGAGAGCGCGCCGCGTAAGGACCTCGGCGCGAGCCTAGGCTGCGCCCGGCGTGGGGCGGCCCGGGGGCGGAGGGGGTGGGGGCCATGGAGGCTGCGGGGGTAGAGAGCGAGCGAGTAAGAGCGAGAGCGAGGGAGAGAGGGGGGGGGGGGGGGGGGGGCCCCAAAACCCCATGCAAACAAATGGTATGCTAACAAGATACATTTGTCTATGGTAGTGTGCGGGCCGCCGTTAGTGGGTGCGCTCAATGCCGTCGATGAGGGTAATGGTAGTAGTGCTCGGAACCACCCCCGCCCGTGACGTGCCCCCGTACTACACTCGATCCTTTCTTCCCCGTAAGCAGATTTATAGATCGATTATAGACTTCGCTTATGATTGGAACCATTTGCATGATGTAGGTATATACGCTCGGCAGGCTCTTCCTCCTGCGACCTCCCCCTCCGGTATATCGCCTCCCTTTCTCTCCCGCAACGCCGAGCTCTTCGCCCGCCATGAATCATCCGCGCCAACTGCTCTCTTATGGTTTCACGCGATAAACGTTTGATGCACACTGAGCGATGCGTGTAACGCGCTTGTTTGCATATTCTTCCTTTCTCCTCTCTCCACTCCACTCTCCTCTCCGCTTTCTCTCCTCGGGCTCTTCGCCTCCTGCGCGTCCCGCCACTCCCTCGCTCCTTCGCCGCTAATTTCCCCAACTTTGGCCGCGTACGCGCGCTTTTCCATCGCGCTTTCCAACGCCGCCTTGGCCCGCCTCGCCCACCGCCGATCCTGGGCGCTCCTAAGGGGAGACCGCTTCGCCACCTCTCTTTTCCCTCTCGTTAGCGGCGCGTCCGACGGCTCTACGAATTTCGGCTCGCGTCCCCAAATCTCGTTTCCACCGAAAATCTGAATTATGCAGTTCCAATTTTACCGTTCGTAGAGGAACTCTGGTGCAGGCGAGTAGCGCCGACAGGGCCGCTGCCCTTGGCAAGGGGCGATCGAGGAGGAAAAACGAAACCCGCTCTCGAGCTTTCCCCGCTCTTGCTCGTGATTGATTAACTCCTCTTTTTTCCCCCGCAACGATGAGAAACGTAATTATAATTTTTATTCATTACCGGCGCCGAGGGACACCGAGACTGCTGCGGCGCGGAAGAAAGGACGAGGAGGAGGACGCCGGCGACGACGACGACGACGGCGAGGACGAGGAGGAGGAGAAGGAGAAGGAGAAGGAGGAGAAGAGAGGGGGAGGGGGAGGGGGAGGGGGAGGGGGAGGAAGTGGAGGACGACGGGCATCGCGAGCGCCAGACGTACAGGACCGAGATCTCTCGGTTTGATTTCCCATTTAGGGGCACTCGCTTGCGGTTTTGAGATACGATTCTTTCTCGTTCACGCTCCGTCCTCCCGGTGATCAATATTCATTTACACCGCGAAGGGTGTTCCGAGGGATTAACCGTCCGTGAGACTCGCTCATCAGCGTCTCCCATCCTTCGTCTTGAGCGGGTTCCTTCCCGCTCCCACAAAGATGTACGGCCGATACCGTCTCTGCCGGGAGGATCGATGGAAAACCTATCCCACCTATTCGATTTTGCTCCGCGAATCGCTGCCGTTCGGGGCCGGCGAAGGGCGAAGAGCGAAGAGCGAAGAGCGAAGAGCGAAGGGCGAAGGGCGAAGGGCCGAGGGACGGGGAGGACTCGGGGCGCGTATCGCGATCGGGCGCGAGAGGCGCTTATCGCGGCCTTGCCAAATCAATTGGTGCACCCGCGGAAGGAAGCGCGAGCGGGAGAGTCGAGAGGTCACCCCCGCGAAACTCTCTTTGCGTTCGAAGGAACTTTGATCGACGTTCAAAGAGCTGACTGGACGTTCTCTCTCTCTCTCTCTCTCTCTCTCTCGCCCTCTTGCCCTCGAATTTCACTCTTATTTCCTTCCTTCTCGGCCCCTTATCTATCCCGCCTCTCGACTCGCCGCGAAATCCATTTATCTTGTAATTAGTTCCGTTCGTCTTGTTCTCTCCTGGCCTACCTCGGCAGCAGGACCGAGCGAGCGGGAGTGGGAGCGGGAGTGGGAGTGGGAATGGGAGTGGGAGCGAGGGAGGGAGTGGGGGAGGGAGTGGGAGATGGGGATGGGGAGGGGGAGGGGGAGGGGGAGGGGGAGGGAGTGGGAGTGGGAGTTGGAGTGAGAGTGGGAGTGGGAGTGGGAGTCGAGGAGGGAGAGGAGGAGGTGGTCGAAGATTGCGAGAATCGGCCGGTCGAAAGGGTAGAGCGGAGAAAAGGGGCGGAAGAGGAGGGTGCCGGAGGGGAGTGCGGCCGGAGGGCGGGCGGAGGGGTGGGTGGGGGCGAGGCGAGGAAAGAAATCCGGGAGGATCGCGGGGCTCGGTCGGACCGGTCGTTGACGCGGTATCGCGCCGCTGGCAGCGATTCACCGACGACGATGATTCCACTCGACGCGGGCAATAACTTTAAACCGAATCGAACCCCCGAGACATCCGGGAGTGGCTTATTTGCATACCGACCTGAAAATCCCGCACCCTCTGTCATTCGAAGTCAGCCGCTCGACATAAGGTGGCCTCGTGCCGCACGCACCCACACAGCCACGGGCCCGCACGGAAACGCGCTCGGGGCGTGGAAAGACGAGCGGGTACACGCACACAGGCACCCCCTTCGCGATCGTTTAGCACTTTGCCGTAATTTTTTCCACCCCCGTATTTGCATAGCCGCGCGCGACCCCCTCGAAGAAGAAGTCGAGGGCGCCGCAGCCGCGATAAAAATCGATGTGCTCTAATCGAACCAAAACACTCGGCCCTCATTATTTTTGTATTCCATCCCGAACCACCGGCCAACCTCTCCGCCCCTTCGCGCCAGCAAGCGCGTATGTCGACCGGAACGTCCGACCTCTCGATTCGGCCGCTGCGCTCTTCGAGTTCCTACTTTCCCACCTTTTGCCACCGAGTCCCTTTTGCCAGCGAACGATCGAGGCTCGCGCTGGCCGCGAGCGGTATCGGTGACGTCTCGCCGAATCCGGCCGAATTTAAGGCCCGCTTACCCTCGGCGCGCTAAACCCTCGGTCGCCTCGTTTCCTCGCTAATCGCCACCCACGATTCGCCACCGTCTTCCTTCCATCCGCCTCTTTCCTTCGCCCGGCCTCGAACCGTGCAACGCCACCGTCGAGCGCTCTTCAAACTTGCCCAAAGAATCCTCCGCCCGTTCGCGGCTTCTTTTTCAAAATCGATTCGCTCTCGAGAAAGTACCTCGTTTCGAGTTTTTACTGGCGCGCCGGAGAACGCCGAGGCGATCGGTAGCGACATCTGGAAAGAGGAGGCACAAGGTTGGGCTTCCCTTGGGGAAGGGAGGTGCTCGGTCGGTGCAGGGCCGAAGAAACGAAACTCCTCTAGGAGGACGAACCTTACCGACTCCTCGAATCTTCGCGAAGGAGAACGCGACGATACCGCGAAAGGGGGGTGGGTGAGAGACGGCCAAAGAGCCGAGGATCGGTGGGAAGCGAAGGAGGCGAAGGTGGTTCGACGGGAAGGCGAGTTTCTCGCATCTAGCGGCAATATCTCGTGGGTCAATGCGCTCGTCATTGCGTTAAGAGGGATAAGGCCGAAAGAATTTTCGTTTCATTCTCGCATTCCCTCGCCCTCCGGACGCGTTTTATTCTCGCGTACGCGCGCTCCCCGGATCCTTTTAAAGGAACAAAGAGCTTCGTACCGAAGTTCGTGGTACGGTAGCGTCGAGAGTGTTTACTCCCGCAAAAGAAGCCGGCGCGGCGTACGGTGCAACGTTGGTCGGTGGTCGGTGGTCGCTGGTCGAGGAAAGCCGTGCGAAAGAGCGGAAAGAGAGGAAGACGAGCGAAAAGAGAGGGGGGCGAGAGTAGAACGAAGGAGAAGTTTCGTCCCCCCGTGCTCGTCGCTTTTCCTCCTCCTCCTCCTCCTTCTCCTCCTCCTCCTCCTCCTCCTCCTCCTCCTCGTCGTCGTCGTCGTCGTCGTCGTCGTCGTTATCATCGTGGTCGTGGTCGTCCGTGTCCGAGCGCGATCCCACCGGTGGTGCAAAGGCAGACGCCTTCCCCCGTTTCATTAACTCTGCGCATTCATAATCTCGAGTGTGTTGGACGTGCGAATATAGATTGAGATGGGAATGAGACCGTTTTGTCCGACGAGTACTCGAGGCGTGAGGCGCGAGGCACGAGGCGCCGGGTGAACGAGGCCGTTCAAAGGGGTGTATTTGAAAGAGAAACCCGCCTAGCGCACCGTGTTTGGCGGATAAATAGGCAGTCGATCGGCCCGTCGCTCGTCATCCTTGCCGCTGTGCCGCGATCCCTTCGAGCTCTCGAGCCTCGAGAGCGCGCCGAGTCAGATCGCGGCCCTCCGGGTTCCGCCAATTTGCCAGCTTTACCCGCTGGCCCCGCACTCGAGGGCCGCATCGAGGAATTACCCGGGCTAGCCCTCGCGATGCCGGCAGATAAGTCCGCGCGAGCGAGAGACGAAGACGGGTTACTGGAGAAAGCGTCGAGCGGCCTCGAGCGCGTTCCCAAGAGTTCCCGGACCGCCGTCTTTTCGGTATGCCGAGACCACGACGGGATCGTGATCCGTCTTACGTGAATGGAGAACCAATCGGGCCTCCCTTCTCGCTCTCGAATCTCCCTTGATCCCCCGCGATGAATGTAGCGCGAAGGAAGCGGCGGGAGAGGACTGGCGGACTACCGAGGACGATGCTCGCAATAAAGTTCGGCGCATCGACAGCGCTCGGCGGTCGAGGAACCGAGGGGCGGCGGGGCGGTGGGGGGGGGGGCGAGGCGAGGCGAGGCGGGAGTTGACGCGCGGCCCGGAGGAGAGGTCGGTGGACGGGGACAAAGATAGCGGCCGTGAGGACATATCGGGGATGCATCTCGGAAATACGAGCGGAGTGGAGCGAGGAGAGGAAGGGGCCGAGGGCAAGTTTCGCCCCCTCCCACCCTCTCCTCGCGAGGTTACATCCTCTTCTCGACGTTAGTTGCATTTGCCATTGGTGACTCAGGGATGCCGGCTGGTTGGTTCCGGTCGGCAGGACGGGGGTGGCTCTTGGAAGGGGGAGGCGGATGGCCGCGATGCAAGGTGGAAAGACGAGGATGGCCGGAGGCTGAGAAAGAGAGGACGAGAGCGGGGTGGTCGAGGGAGAACCGCGGAAGGTCGAGGGCCGCGGGCCGCGGGGCGAGGGCAGGGTGCGTCGGTGGTAGCCGCGAGAACCGAGCACCGAGCACCGAGTAGCGAGAACCGAGGGCCGAGAACCGAGAACCGAGTACCGAGAAGCAAGAAGCGAAAACCAGAAGAGGCACGTCCAGGTGGTGCGGTACCGAGCGGGTGCAAAGGCAAGAGACGCCGGTAAGAAGGGGGTGGGAAGGGTTGAGCGATGAAAGGCGAGAGGCGAGAGGCGAAAGGACGTGAAAGGAGAGAAAGGCGAGAGAGGCACGAAACGGCGGAACGAGCCGAGGAGAGGAGAGGAGAGGAGAAGAGAGGTAGTCGGAAAGGGAAAGAGAGCGCGAAGGGCGGTCGGGCGGTCGGGTGGTCGGGTGGTCGGGTGGTCGGGGGGCGGGTGGGCGGTGGTGTGGGGCGCGCCACGGAGGAAGGAGGGCAAAGCGAGTAAGAGAGGGACCAGCGTGGGGTGTGCTGTGTGTAGCCGGGTCGATTCAGCCCCGGGCACTCGACTCCAAGCTACCTCTATCTGCCGTATTCCCTCTATTCTCTCTCTCCCCGCAAGCATCGCCACGGTGTTACCTACCGACCGTGCCTGCCGCGCCCTCCGCCCCCTCCGCCCCCTCCGCCCCCTACGCCCCCTACGCCACCGGCCCTCCCCCTCGCCCGCCACCCTCGAGCGAGCTCTCGTGCCCTAACCACCCCTCCTCACCCTCCTCCTCCACCTCCTCCTCCTCCTCCTCCTCCACCTCCTCCTCCCCCGCCCCGCCGGCCCGCCGCCCCAGCCGTCTCGGCGTCCTCGTTCCCACTCTCACCTTCGCTCTCACCCTTCGACCGCCTTCCCAGCCGTCCGCCCCCCTGTGGTCGTGCCACTAGGTTCCGATACAACTTCCCCTACGACTACCGCTCGCATACTCCCGCTACCACGACCACCGAGTTTCTGCCAACTACCGAGGGACTCGGGCAAAGGTTGGGGGTAACGAGTTAAGAATTCACTTTTCAGACTTTGCCGCGTCGAGAATAAGGATAGCGCGGAGACGCGCGTATACCTCCAGCGCGTGCAATTCGCGCCCCTCCACTTTGCCTTCCTCTCTCTCTCTCTCTCTCTCTCTCTCTCTCTCTCTCTCTCTCTCTCTCTCTCTCTCTCTCTCTCTCTCTCTCCTCTGAGAGAGAGAGAGAGAGAGAGAGAGAGAGTTGCAACCTTTCGAAAGTTGCGATCCAAAAGGACGAGAAGAGGAGAGAGGATCGGGAAGGAGGGATGAGAGAAGCATCTCCGTCCGTAGGTCCCTTCGTCGGACGGATATCGGACGGATATCGAGGTTACGGCGCGTTTCCCCGATTCCTTCTCCACCCTTGGTGTGCCCAGCCTCGGCCCCGGCCCCGACCCCTGCCTTCCCCTCGCGGCTTTCCATTAGGGAACGTCGCGAGGCAGAGGACGCGGTTAGGAGCAATGGCAGCCAAGGTAGCGCGACAGGCGGGAGCAAAGTCGAGCAGCCCCGAGTGGAGCTCGCGGGAATCGCGCCGTCCGAGGCGTGGGGGCGGTTCTCCAAGCGGGGCCACTTTCCGGGGGCGGCTGGAGCGGCGGGTTATTTGTACGCAGACGTAAACCACCTGGGCTCTCGCGCATTGGTTTCTACGTCTGTACCGTCTGTCTGTACGTCTGATGACGTCGGCCGGGAGGCTCCACCCAAGGCGCCGGTGGATGCGTCCGGGCACTACCTCTCTGCCTACCTCTCGTCTTCCGCGCTGCCGCCTGCCGACGCGTACCGGTCTGCACGCTGGTAGGCGGTGGTCGTGCCGAAGCCGCTGCCAGTGGTGGACGGCTGCCGCTAAAAGCCAGATTCTGGGAAGGCGCTTGCGCCAAACTGCCGGATCGTTTATTTGTATCTGTCATTGCCGGCTAAGGGGCAGCGGGGCCGAACGCCCCCACCCCACCCGCAGCCCCAGCCCCAGCCCCAGCCCCGTCTCCGCGCTTCTTCCCTCGGTCACGCTCTCGCCCCCTTTCCTCCTTCCTCCTCTCCTCCCACTCTCCTCCTCCTCCTCCTCCTCCGCGGCTCCTCTCCAGCGCCTCTCTTCGCCAATCCTTCCGCGATCGCTATCCTCGAGAACGGCGCTCGCCCGACGAGGCCTCGAGGGCCGACAGAGTCGCCCCCGCGATTTACCGCGAGGAGCCGAGGAGAGCGCGAGATCGCGACGTTATCGCGACACCCTCGCCCCGACAGAGCCCGACATCGAGAAACGCCAAAGGTGATCCGCGCGCTCGGGGTTTGCCGTGCGAAATACTCCGAGACTCGGAACCAAGGGGGGTTGTTTGCGTATGTCGAAGAAGGGGAAAAATCGTTAGGAGCGTGCGACGGGCCGAAAGACGCTTTGCGGAAATAACCAGGCCGGCGATATTAGGGTGGGAGAAAAATCGGTTGATCCCTTTTATGGCGGCGTCAAGGGCGCTTTGATGAAACCAATTAGCCCGTTTTAACGGCGCGCCGTACGAGCCTGCCGGTTATAGGAGAGCGCGCAAAATGTCAAGCCCAAACTACCGCCCTCGGAGGTGGGCATATTCGCGGCGCGTGCATCCCTCTGACCGTAACCTTGACTCGGAAAAAGCGCGATAGCGAGCGCCGATCGGCCGAACGAAAAACGTTGGCCGGTCTTGCTCGGGGAAAGGGCCAGCCAGCATCGAGCACGGCCGAAGCGAGAGGAGTTCGGGGCGAGCGTTTCGCGCGATCCCGTGCGCGCTGCCTCTCAAAGCCGCCGAAAGCTATCCGCTCTCTCGAGCGTAGACGCCGGGAGGAGGAAGGCCGTCGTTTTGGTAGAGGAAAGAGAAAGGCTTGCTTGGCTTTTTCTCGCTCTCCCAGAGGATCCAACTTGATTTCGCGCAGGATAGCATCCGTCGGCGGTAAAAGAATCGCGGCATCTCCGAGCCGAGAGCGGTAGGCGGCATTCACCCCGCGACGCTGCTCGCGGAATCGCTCGGCGGAAGAGGCGGAAGAGGCGGAAGAGACGGGGAGAGGGGGAGGGGGCGGCGGTAGCGGCGAACGCGACAGGCATCGGTGCAAGCAAGAAGCGTCGAGCGGATAAAGCGGTAGGGTAGCGAGGCGGAGAACGGTTCGCCCTGGGGAGGGCGGGAGGTGGGAGGGTGGGAGGGTGGGCCGAAGGGCGGGGGAGGAGGGCTTAAGTGCTACCGAGTGTCTACCTCCTTGCGGGATCGAACCCAGGACTCTGCGACTACGCTCGCGTCTCTTTCTCGGATCGAAGCGGGCGCGCCCTCTCTTCCTCCCTTTCTCCTTTCTCCTTCGGTACTCCCTTCCCGCTCTCTCGCGCTCTCCCAGGCATACGCGTACGTCTGCGTCCGTATATCCCAAAGCTCGCTCCGACCAAGATTCCGAGAGGGAGGATTTCTCCTTTTCCCTCGCAGACGCGCCGATACGGCGGGAAGGGCCGGGGAGGCTCGAAGAGGGCCGGGTAGGGGCGAGGGAGGGGGGAGGGGGAGGGGGAGGGGGGAGGGGGGAGGGAGAGACGGACACGGAGGGAAATCTGGCCCGTCGTTCTCCGTCTCCTTGCACCGCGCGATTTATCTGGCCTCCTCGGGCTCGGCCGTGCGCCCGCGTCTGCTCGGTGTGCGGCGCGAAGAGCCGCGAGCGGAGGGCTGGAGGGCCGGAGGGCCGGAGGGCCGGAGGGTCGGAGGGTCGGAGGGTCGGAGGGGCAGGAGGCCGAGGGAGGGTCGGAGGAGCGAAGGGGCAGGAGGCCGAGGGAGGGGCGGAGGGCCGCGGAGGCGCGCGTGTACATAGGCGGCGGTATACGTACACGTACGTGCACGTGTACGCGGAGCGGGGCGTAACCAACCCCTCTAGTATCCACGTCGTGGCACCGACACAGTCGGCATTCGTCGCGCCATTGGCCCGGACGACACTCGGAAACCCAATGGAAAGCGCAAATACGAGACCGACTTCCGGTCGGCGAAACGAATTCGGGAAACTCCCGATCGCGCAGGACTGCTCCGAATCCCCTTTGGCCCCGCCGGGCCCGCGTTCGTCCACCCTCCGATTCCTCTCCTCTCCTCTCGTTCTTCCGCTATTCCCTGCCACACCTGTTTCCAGTCACATCCGAATCCTGGAAATCCGCCGATTGGTCGCCAAAAGCCGAGCTCTGTTTCATTGGCGGCCACGGTTTTCCATCCTCGATCGGGCGTGGAACTGTCGAGGAAATCTCAACTCGCGCCAGGCGCGCTCTTCGCGCACGGCCCCCCGCGACCGAGGGCCGACTTTCGCCGTAGGCTCCACTCGAGAGAATCGCGCGTTTCCCCGAATTCCGCCGATTATCGGCAGCGCCCACGGCAGGATCGTGAACGCATCGGCGCAATCGGGGAAAACCGTGAAAAAACGCGGGAGCGATTCTGGCCGCTCCGCCTCGAAGGATAATCGCCGGAGAGCGAGAACTCGTTATACCGCTGTCCCGGATCTAACGAGCGGGCCCGATCGGAGGATCGAGACCGCCGGCCGGCCGGTCCGATCTCTCGGAGGCCAGGTAGATGCATGCGGAGGTGTCGAGCGCGATTGCGTTCCCTATCGATCCCGAAACGCGCTCTTCTTAAAGAGATGGACCACTGTCTTATCCTTTCCGAGCTAAACTCCCGCCGCCGAGCGAGTTCACCCGGCCGATGTTCGGGCGCAAAAGTTACCGATAAGTTTTCCCTACCCAGGCGCAGACCTCCTCGCGTACACGCCAGCTGGGAAAAATTTTGATTCGGGACGCGCCCCGACCATCGCGCTCCCTTGAAAAAACTCCCACGCCATCTCGGACCCGCAGACACGCTCGCCTCGCCTTTCGTCCAGGGCCCCGCTTCGCCCAGCCCGGCTCGGCTCGGCTCGGCTCGGCTCGGCTCGGCTATGCTCCTCGTCGTTAGAATGGAGCGGCAAACGGAGCTCGCCATAACTTACTCTCGTTTATTACGAAGGAAAGGAAATATCGTGAAGGAACGGCATCGTCGAAAAGGTTTCTTCGTAGACCCTTACCCTACGCCTTCTCGCCGATTCTTGCGAAGCGAAGACGGAAGGAGGGAGGGTGTGGGCCGAGCCACGGTATTGGATAATACCAGAGGCACCCGGCTGCTCTCCGAGAGAACCATCCATTTAAAATGTCTCCCTTAAATCTCCAACACCACTGGCAACCACCACCATCGCCACTACCGTCGCCACCGCCACCACCACACTACCGTCCTCGGCCCCTTCCCCTTCGCCGCCTCTTACCGCTTTGCCTCCGCTCCTACCCTCCGCCTCCGCCTCCGCCTCCGCCTCTGCCTCTGCCTCTGCCTCTGCCGCTGCCTCTGCCTCTGCCTCTGCCTCTGCCTCTGCCTCTACCACTACCTCTGCCTCTGCCTCTGCCTCTGCCTCTGCCTCTACCTCTACCTCCGTCCTATGCCTCCGCAGGAGCTACGGACTTTCCAGTAGTCGCCTCCAAGCTCACCCAGCCTTCCACGGCCGACCTGGGTACCACCCTCCTACTGCCACCGGTTTCTTCTACCCCTCACTTTTATATCCACCTAAATCCATCCATTTTAAATGACGGATATTTTCTCCGGGCGAACGTATAGATTTTTATACCTTTCTCCGGCAAAAAGACCTTACACGGTGGTCGATGCGAAATTTATATCGGGCTGCTCGTAGACCATTTTCGACAGTGGCCACCGTACGATCGCTTATTTCTCCTCGAGTTTCTTTTCGCCCTCTTTTTGGCCGTTCCACGCAAACCGGTTGATACATTATGCTGCCATACGTTGAGACTTTCCGATTACGATCTGTCAGCCGGAAGAGCGTAGCGCGCCGGAGCATAGGAGGGAGAGGGGTTGGAGGGGCGGAGGGGGGAGGGGGCAAATACGCGTTTACGTCGACAATAGGAGAGTCAGCTGGCATAAAGCGAAGAGGTCACTTGCGTCAAAGGCAGTTAGTTATGGAGCTCGAAGATACGGGAGACAAGGCGGGAAAGCAAGAGGTGCGGGAGAGCATCAGACGACATGTATTATTGATGTGCCCGTGTCGCCAACCAACCTCTTTCTCTTCTCCTCCTCCTCCTCCTCCCCCCCCCCCCTTCGCCCACTCCCCCTCCGGCTCTCCGTCCCTGTCGTACCTTCTTCCTGGTATTCTCGGGCGCCTTCCACCTTTTAGCCCCTGAAAATACCCGTGAAACAGAAGCTCTCTTCCAGTTTCCGATGCATTCCACCGAGAATCCGAGTGGTTGGCCCTGCCAGCGAGCGCACCCTCGTACTTTACATCGTTCGTCGTTGACGAGCGATAGTTGCGCTTCTATATAAATTACACAGCCGTACGGGTAGATGCTGGACACGACGGCTGGACGTACGGAACGCGATAGGATGCGATTTTGCGAACCGAAAAAAAAACTCTATTCGCCTCTTCCACCTCTTCTTCACGCCGCGATACGGCGAGAAAATATATTCGAATCGAAGTCGAAAAATGTCTTCGGCGCCTAGATCGATCGAGTGCCGCGGCGAGAAGCTTCGAGTAATTATAAGCCGAGTCTATTAGGCACGGTCCGCCGAGTGCGGAAGGAGCGTGTGTCACGTTTTCGCCGTCGGCTTTTCAAAATGCGGTACGAAGCGGGAACGGCGTCTTCTTCCATTAATCTCGGGGCAATCGAAATTAGCATAATTGACGGAGCGGAGAATAGCGGGCTGTTCGACTCTGAAACGCCATCTCGCATAATCTCTTCATATATCTCACTCAGTGTTTTCCGATAAAGCACGCATCCGCGAAAGGACCATAGAGCCCCGCTCGAGCGCGTCTATATCGCGGCCGACCTGCCTGGATATCCGGCCAGGACTTTTGCCAGGCCAGAGCCACCCCCGCGTCGATCCGCGAGTCGATCCAAACCTACCTTTCCTCTCTCGATTGTCCCGGCCACGGAGAAGTAAACGGCGCACTTGAAGCTCTCGTTGGCGAGGCCTGGCGACGTGCAAGCGGCGATACCGCCACCGACTCTCGATAGCCTTGGGGATTCGTGAGGCCGCGCTCGGCGCAAATCTCAACTTTCGATACTTTTGCTCATCCTTCCCTTCCTCCTCCGCTTTTTTTTACCTCGCCCCCTCCCCCACTGCCTCCATCCTTCTCCCTCGCTCACCTTCGCTTGGCCGCGCGCATCTCCTTGAGGAAGACGTATCGACGCGGATTTTTTTCCCGCGTCGGTCATTTATCAGAGCCCTTCGTCCTTCGCCGTCTCCCCGCCTCGGCGGATCGCGTGGACCGAGTCGAAGGAAGATCTCTGCGCGCGGCTCGAAGGAAAATGGGAAAAAGGGCCAAGGGCCGAGAGGAGGAATAGTTTTGCCGGTTAAGCTACCAGTTTGACGGCGGTGTTTGACTCGGTATCGAGGAAAGCTCCGGTCGCTTTGGGCGCCGTTTTTCGTTCCCAATACCGACGCGTTACGAGCTTCAAAAGCGAGGAAAAGAGCGGAGAGCTGCCAGACGTCCCTGCTGCTTCTCGATGCATGGGCGCCTACCTTCAAACGGCCACGCGCATCCGGAAACTCCAAAAGATGCACGTGCTGCTAGGGAGGCCGTGCTCTCGGAGGCCGTGAAACGGAGTTGCAAAGCGGCTACCGCGTCGCATTGGTAAGGAAGCGTGAAGAATGGGCGATGGAAAAAGGGGAGGAAGGCGGAACGGTGCGTCCACGTTAGCACCGTAGTCTAATTCGGGAACGCTTATCGGTATCCGCGTGGTGCGTAACTATTCTTAAAGGCGGGCACGAATGAATTCCGGCAATTTGCGAACGATTCACCGCTCTTCCACGATTCGACGAGTGCATCTACCGGGCCATCTATCGGTGGCCAGAAGCCTTTGTAGGCGCCACGTGCTGTTCAATGCTCTCGCAGTGCACCGGCAGATACATCTGAAATCTTGATACGCCCATAAATGCTCGCACCGTGTACGCGTAGTTTTGAAAAGAAAAAAAAAAAAAAAGTCGAGACGCGGAGGCGAGGAAAGAAGGAGAAAACGTGCGACGGTCGTTCCGACGATAGCCGAGAAACGCGTTAGCCTGCATTTAACGGCAGCTTCTTCCGGCGGAAGGGCAACCTCCTCGATGCTGCTCGCCAATGAGAAGACGCAAAGGGCTGATCGCGATCGCGCGTAAGGATCGTTCGAACGATAATGGGGGCCGGGAGGGGGAGGGGGAGGGGGGGGGAGAGGAGAGGCAAACAGAGCTCTTCGATACGAATGGAACGTGTTTGATCGGGAAAACAATCTCCCGATATATATTATCCCGATGTATATGAAGTGTGCCCGCGCATATCCAAATATGACATTGTCCGAAAGGCAAATATATGCGAGCAGGAGATAAGACCGGTTCAAGGGTTCGGTCGGGTCGATTAGGCGAGCGCTCGTCGCTAGGAAAATCAGCGAGTTCCAGGCGAGATTTTCGTTACGCAGACGGATCGTAAAATCGGCCAGAGAGCGGTAACGCCGTAGATCCTCGGTAGACACCACGGTGGGAAAGGCCTCGTTGCGGAGAGAAATTTGGCGAGGACGCGTCACCGAGTGCGTCGTCCGCTGGGAAGAAGACCGATAAGACGAGAATACATCCGATGGGAATTTTGAAGCACGCTCGAGGTATCCGTTCTTCCGGCGCTGGCCAGCGAGGACGCCTTATCGAATGGGCCGACGAGAGCAGAAGTAAATATTTGCATGAGAAACCTGCGATCGAATGCGGCAGGTGCATACCAAAATGCGCGCGGCTGTGGCAGAGCCGTGAGCGTTCCGTATTGAAATCGGAGGCAACCGACCGGAAAGGTAAACTGGCCACAACCAGATTCCTCCCTTTCCTCGGGGAAGCTGGTGTCTTTTCGTCGAGCGCGGTTGGCCCTTTCTTATCTAAATTCGTCGGACGTAGCGCGCATAGCGGCGGTATAGGAAATATAACAGAAAGCCCGACGTCGCCGCGATTCGGGCCGGGCAAAGCGTGCCGTAGAAAAGAGCCAGGCACGGGCCTCCTCCGTGGCCGGTGGCTGGCGATGATCGAGCGAGGACACGGCGTGGCGGCCTCCTCTCGCCAGCTTCGGACAAGGAAGGAGCGTAGCCGTGGCCGTGGCCGTGACCATTGGACATCTTTCGTTGGCGAGAGGCGGGAAGAAGAGAAGCGTAGCGACGAAAGGAAAGGTGTCGCGGTGCGGAGAGAAATACGCCGGGGAAATGGGGGGGAAGGCTCGGGCGGAGCTCGATGGAGATCGTAAGACGCTCGACGAAGTAAGCGCCTTACCGCGCACGCATCCTTCCTCGAAGCACATTCGAGTCGTCTCTTCGAAGCGGTCATTGAACTTCCGAACGTGACTGCAGTCGGGGCCGATGGCGGCCTCTTCTCCGGCGGAGGAACCGGTAAAGAATTCGGATATTGCGGTAGGTACGGACAGGGGGCGGGCCGGGGCGGGGTGTGGGTGGGAGGCCGGGAAGAAAAGAGGAAGAGAAGAGGAAAAAAGGAATAAAGAAAAAACGAAAGGATGGGGGAAGTGTGGGAGTGCAGGAGAGTAGTTTGTACGAGTCACCGAATATAAATACCAAAGTCGGCTCGAAAAGTGAGCAGTGGAAGATCGGGCATCGCATTGTACCGATGTGTGCTTCGACGAGCCGCGCCACCTTTTTTTAACGAGGCCCTTCCGATCGCGCCCTTCCGATCGACGGGAGATCTGGCCGAGCCTTCCAATCCATCTCGGCGCTCGCCAAGCGATATCGTGCCGCGCGGAAGGACGCGCTGGTAGGCCACGGTATCCAAAGGGCGGAAAGAGGAGCAAGGCGGCCGCCCTGTTGGCACCTCGTATCGGGTAAACGCGATCCGAGGCACCCAAGATGTACATGCCGGGCGAATACGAAAACGCGAGTAAAATACAATTTTGCGACGCCTCGGACGTGATAGAAGAATTCGCGAAAGAGATCTCGGAAATGCAAGGCAGATGCATAGACATCGGCTGTGGCCCTGGAGACGTCACCGAGCTATTGATTCTTCCGAAATTGCCACCGGAGGCGAAGCTAGTGGGTAAGGAATCGCGCCTCGCGAGACTCGCGGGGCCTCGACGGAGACTCGCCCGACGATATATTCTCGCTCAGCTCCCGTTTCCGGCTTCTAGGAGCGGACATCTCGAAGCCCATGATCGAGCACGCCAGGCGTAAGTACCGGGACGAGAAACGCTTGTCGTTCCTTCAGTTGGACATAGGAACGGCCAACTTGCCGGAGGAACAAGTCTGCCAATACGATAACGCCTTGTCCTTTTATTGTCTGCATTGGGTCCAGGATTCACGGTACGTTCGATCCTTATCTCTCCTTCCCCTCGAATCTCTCTCCGCTAGCTGCCCACGCATCGGGATGTTTAACGACGGCCGCGCGTAACGTTCGCATTGCGCTTTCCTTACATGTACTTGGACCAAATTTAGCCAAGCTTTTGCCAATATTTACAAACTACTCCGAGCGGGCGGAAAGGCCTTAGTTATGTTCCTAGGCTCGAACAACGGTTTCGACGCTTACGTCAAACTGCACGAGAATCCACGATATCGGCCGTACATGCAGGTACTGAGATTTTCGTTCAACATTCCCAGGCTCCGAGCTGGGATCAAATTTAGCTCCGGCCACTTACGCGCTCGCTTCTTTCTTTCAGGACGCTCACCGATTCGTGCCCCTTTTTCATCGCTGCAACAACTCTCGGGCGGAACTGAGGAAAATGCTGGAGGACGTTGGTTTCGAGGTTCAGCACTGCAGTAGGAGGGACAAGAGTTTCATCTTTCAGAACGCCGAGATTCTTCGAAGTAAGCATTGTCCTTTGCCTACCGTGCGGGTAAGGAACATAAATACGCACCGCGTGCTCAGAGCCCGAAGGTGAGAGCCGAGTCGTGGGCTTGAAGGAGAAACGTAAAAAATGTCGTCGTTGCAGATCACATGCTCGCGGTAAATCCGTTTATCTCGCGTATGCCGGAACATCTTAAAGCGGAGTACGAGGACGTGATCGTGCAGGAAATTATTAGAGGAAAAATTATATTTTCCAAAGACAGCGACAGCGATCAACGTATATTGGACAGGTATCATCTTCTCGTGGCGTACGTCAAGAAACCCGCCGCCGGCCAATAAAGGAGGAAGGGAGGAGTGTTGGCGTAATAATAATGATATTTCGTTCGATTCGGCGGAAGAGCCGAATCTCGCTCGTTCATATTCAAGTGTACCGGCCCTATGGCGGATTCGTACGTTTCCCTTTAACTCGGCCTCTTGTAATTTCCCATATACCCAAGAAGAATATAAAAAATAATCGAGCACCGACTTCCGATCGTACCCTACTCCGATGAATAGACTTCCGGCCGATCGCGCGATAGGGTGCACAGGGCCGATCGTTCGGATTCGAGGCGTAAGAAGCGAGAAGAGGCCGATGATCGGCGGGAAAAAAGTCGTCTTGCAACCATCGCTCCTAGCCACTAAACTTTATTGTGCACTATGCCTTTGAGTTTACATTAGGGTACAGCCATTTATAGAATATCGTTATAATTCATACATCACGTGGTAGGAATACGAGTGGACTCGCCGACGACGATATCCACGTACGGAACAAGGGATTAGCTATGTGCGCGCCCGAAGAAACGTAGTCAGGACGAGGATTTATCGGAAAGCGCTCGGCATCGGTTGCGCGGATGCCCCGGGGTGACTCCCGAGGTGCATTCGCAAAGGAGAGGAAAGGAAAAGCTGGGGCGGTAGCGAGTGGTCGGAGTGCTCCGGCGGGCGGCGTCTTACCGGACGAGCTACTCCAAGCGTCCACCACCTTTCTCCGCGACCGGTCTGGCGCGAAGCGCTAAACGAGCCGGCTAACCGCTCAACGCGCATCCTCCCCGCCGAAGTACACGGGGAAGAAGAGAGGCATCGCGCTGCCTCGCGCATCGTCGAGCCAAGAGCGCGATCGGCGTCTATCTCCCCCCTCTAGCTCCTCTTTACCGACGCGCCGATCGACGGGCAAGGCGCGACTAGGTAGGTAGCTTTCTCGGCGACATCGGCTACGCGCCGAGCGTAGCGGAGGAAGAACGTACCGGACGAATCCTTGGCGGCTTTAGGAAAATATACGCGGCGGACGAACCGTACATCGAACGTTCGGTAGGGCTATCGGCGACGGCATAACACAACGAGTGCGCAAAGGCTTATTTCTGGATTATTTCTGCGAGACGTCGAACGGGAAAGACGAACGGTTTGAAAAAGTCGTCCCGTCGGGGTAGGTGCCGCCAAAGCTACCTACGGTCCACGCTCTTGTATCGATCCTGGAAACCTGGAAACTTTGCGACGTCTAGAACGCGAAAAGCGTCGGTCGACTATACGGGTTTTATACTTTGGTAGAACGTAACAACCCTATATATTATAATATCGTATCGTATAACGTTATATTGCATAATAATATAATCCACTATGCGATATAACGGCATAAAGTACAGCCGGCATGTGTAGCGGTAAAATAACGTCGATACAACGAGTACTAACCTTGAAGATTGCGCGCGCATTAAATTCGGCAAGTAACGACACATCGAGTACGGATATCCTGTCGCTTCGACAATTATATTATTCTAGATCATTCTTGGAAAGGACGTATACGATCGGGGTGTGCGGATCGACACCGGCACGGAGAGTGGTGTGGAAAATAAAGATAAGCCGTTGCGCGGGGTTACCCGCATCTTAATCGTAAAAGAACCTCTATATCCAACTTTACGACTTAGCAGCCAATTCCTATTAGCCGGTTAACGAATACCGGACCGAGATCCGGTACGTACGGATACGATTACAATACTGCGCGCATCGTTATCGAGACAACGATCTCTCGCATTTGCCGACTAATCCTAGGATAGCCTCTTTTTCCAGGTTCGACGACTTCTTAATTACTAAGCGTCGATCTCTTAATCCGCATTCGATATACGATAATAGATGCGCTGGTATCTTTATAACGGACAAACTAACGACTCGTAGTATATCGATAACTTGGTACGCTCTTAATCGTAGAAAGAACATCGAACATCCAGTATGAGCTAGCGGTGCGTTACTAAACAAGTAAAAGCGGCTATGAAAGACCGAAAAGTGACGCGGAGCAAGGCACAAGTGAGTCGGAGGACAAATGAGTTAGCTTTATCTATTTATCCGGTCCGTATCCTGAAATAAAGCCGACGGCCAAACTTCTTTCCTCGAGCGGGTACGGCGAGTGCAGCTAGGCACCGCGCGAACCACGAGTCAAGGGTCAGACGTAGGGTGGCCTTTCCGTGCGAATGCACGCTTCGAAACACGAGCGATCGGATGTAGAATTTCGAAAAACGCTGCTCCTTCCAAGTTTACAGGACAAACGGCCGATCGCTAGGTACATACCGATTGGAGTAAAGTTCAAGTGCGTTTCGCAACTCTCTTGGGACAACCTTGCATCGTTCGAAAAATTAAGTCGTTTAGTTCGTTTCGCACTATGTAGCGTTTCGTTTGATCGGCAAAACAATACTACTTTCTACTCGAGAAAAATTTTGCAAATCGCGTACTTAATTGGCATGCATCTCGTACAACATTGAAACACGGATACGAATGACACGGCTATAATTGCACATTTACGATTACATTCTAAATACTTTCATTGCAATATGCTTCATGGCGGTGATCTTAAAATGCGCACTTCGAAAGCACGCACGTCGAGGAAGATAAAGAATAATAGAATTGGCCGAGTCGCGGCTAATAGAAGGTAATAAATGCAAAAGGCTTGAACCGCGAGATGGAGATTCGGAGGAAAATTGGCTTGATACGCTCGCATCTCGAAGGAAATTCGAATGAAAGGGAGGCGTCGCAAACGCTTGGAGCTTGCTCAAACTCGCGAGCATTTTAAAACCACCGCCTGCACCGCGCGATGTCGGGCGTCGCATTGCGTGCGCAATTGCCATCACACCCATGTACTAGGGACGAGTAGCCGATCCCTAGGCTTAGGAATTAAACGTTAACTTATTGTCCGAATGTAAAGATGAGCGAACATGAGGAAAGAGTATATCGCCGGAGGTCGCGCTCGGACCTTACCAAAAAACGGCAGCGTAAAACTAATGCTCTTATAGAAAATAAGTTACTCTCCTAAATCAATCGTTATCACGGTCAGGACGCGGCACGCGTACCGGTAAAAAATTCTATTCGCTTAACTTAACTATTGGAAGAAGCAATTGTTGAATTATCAATAGTAGTATTTCAATAATCAAAGGCTCAATCAATGATAATGGTAAGAACATCTCTCCTGCAATCGCGATGCACGGAACTGTCATTATGTTGAACACGCAAAGGGAGAAATAGCTATAACACCCGGAAGAACGACAGGGACGATAAATATAGTGCCACTGCGGATCTTCGTAACCCCAGAGCTGCCGTCGAATATCTACTATATATACACACATATATACACACCGTGACGTATATACATAGATACACACGTACATGTACAGGCGCACGTGCGTCGTTTGCGCGTATGTACGTATGTATCGCTTGTAAAACTTACGTTACGTCGGATACCGATCTGCGCGATTATTTCGAATAAAACAAGCATCGAGTGTAAAGTTAAGAATGAAAATAACGAAAGGCGAGAAACGCTACGGGTAACATTGACAAGAAGGGGTGAGCCAACGAAAATCACATACTCAGTGCCGTTATACCGAGTGGAAGAGGGAAGACAGAATCGCTGGGACAGCTGGTAAGAAGTTTTCGGGAACGGGAGTAAAAGTATTTCAACTGACAATGCCGAGCACGGATACATCGTAATCGACTAGAATTATAATTATTCGCGGCCCTTATGAAATGCACAACGGTAATCGTGAACGTAAAATTCGTTCGCGGAGACGCGATGGCAAAGCCAACGGTTCGACAGGTTTAAGCGAACAACAACGCGGCAGAGCACTGAAATCGCAATGCCGAGTATAACTAAAAATGAATAAATAATAGTCATACCGATTACGAACTATCGGACAACCGATTATTTCATTATCGAATTAATCGTAAAAAATTCTTAAAATATACTTCTTCCGCAAGAACGTAATAAAAATTTCATTGACGCACACCAATGTGCACGATTCGATTGTGCATCGCGATGCATCGTAATCAGTTTTGTACGAAAGACTATTAGCCCCGTGGTGGTTCGAGCGACGATCGAATACCGGGTAAAATGCCTGAATAACGTCGTACCTCCTGGTACGTCGTATCTCAGAAAGTAAAGTAATTTCATTCTATCGCGTAATCTTTGGTGGGGCGATAATCGAGTTGCATGGCCTTTTGCATACCGATTGTTCGAAGAAAAATAATGGGCAATAGTCGAGTCAGGTACGAAAAATCGTTGTTGGGAGATCCTTGCTGCGCGATAATCAGAAATCCGCGATACGGATCGTATATTTTGCGATCCATCGCGCAAACTTATCGGGCTTAATTAAAAATGTCCGCGCGCGGTATGTGGACGTTTCGGCCAAAATCTCAATAGTAAATCAAACACCTATCGACTTATAAAAATGCAAACGAATATAATTGAGTCAGATCGCTATGATCGTTGGTAGGCCGTTTTAAACTACACGTAACTTATGTGTACACGTTCCAAATGATTACTTCTACCACTTACCGCGTACAAAACGCATATTCTGCGTGAAAACCTCCAAGTCTCGTATGCGTGCCAACTTATACGCGCGTGTGCCGTAGCTTGCCCTATTTGATCGTGCGATTTTCTCAACGTGGCTAGGAACGTGGATATTCCTTTCCTCGGATGTTTTCACCTCGATACGCTTTTCTCGTATTGCTTTCCAGCGAAAAAACTGGATTTTGAAAATCAACTCGATTTCGGCAGACTTTAAAAGAAATTTTTCGGTCTTCGCGCATAGTATGCGTCAACGCATTTAATACGCGTAACAGGAATCTATTTCCATCAGGAATCTAAGAACAACGATTATACTAGACACTATCGCTTTCTGGCTATTCTACGATTAACAACATCAACAGCAACAACACATAATATATCAACATGAATATAATGTCTGTATTAATCTATCTCTCTACTCGTATGTAGGTACGTACGTATTGTACAAAGATTACGCATACGTAAGCATATACACATACTTATATGCAGAGACGTGCGTGCGCGCGCGTTGCGTGTACATGTGTGTGCGCGTTTGTGTGTGCGTGTTGTGTATACACATACACAGCGTTCGCTCACGCGATGTATGTACGTAACGTGCGCATGCCTACGTGCCTGCATCGAGAACCTTCTCTACGTCTCCACGTACGTTTCCGTTGCATTATGCGCGGGGGTAATAGAAAAATGATCTTCTCCCAAACGGGTAGAGAACTTCCGCGTACCTCGCCTCAGCGAAGAGGGGACTAAACTGGGTACGCTCTATCGAGTTGTAACATCGTGATGCGCGGATAAAGAAGTTCGGTTACACGTTCAAAAAACGCCTATCCTTTGAGAATGCGACGCTCTATTTTCTCTCAGAATTTTAACGCACGTCGAATGGAAAACCGGCTAGATATTACAATCCCATGCATTCCTGATTATTTAGAAACTACGACGGACTTCAAACGGATAATGTTCGTTCGCATGCAAAATAACATGGCATGGATATTCCTAGAGATCACTTTCTCATTAAAAACAATGTGCACGTTCCACGTTCCGATCCGTAAAGAAGTTCTGGAAACCATAAGGTTTTCAATGAAAAGTATCATTTGCTTTGAGATTCGACGAAAAGAAAAAAAAGGTATAATATGCAGCGTACATAGTGCCAATTTTTTCTATAGAGAAATATTCGATACACTTCCAAGCAAATCAGTTGTGCGGAGAGCGAAGGCAAGAGCGTAAATCGAAAGATCGAAATATCAAGATGCGATTACCATAGGTCTATACATGCATAAATACACAGGTCGTAGGTACATATTCATATATATCCATAGCATACGTAGTCACGCGTACGTACACGCACACACGTGCATATGTACATGCTTATTTATGACGAATAGTATACCAAATATGAAGCTTATACGAACTTTCGATATTTCCATAACTTAGCATATCGATTTCACTAAAGTAAGTAGGAGACACGATGTTGTATCCAACGAAAGGAAAATGTCTGAATACGTGCTTAACCTTACGACGTTTAATCCCCGTCGGTTAGCGTCCCTCTTTCCGGATAATTATCAGCCCCCCCCCCTCCCCCACCCACCCATGCCCCAATAATCGCGTTCGTTGAGACACACAACCCTGGGGTAGATGTTAACCTCCACAGAAAAAGTACAACCAGAATAGTTGGCGTCGACTGAGAAACGCTCAGCTTATATCCGCTCTCGATAGTTATACGGATCGTCCTAACATTTATCCACCTAGTCATGTCTCCATAGAGGGATGTGGAAGACCATAGCTACTTAAACGTAACGTAAAATGCAATCTCTCACATTGGAGAACCAAAAATAAAGATGATTTTTATACTTCTTTGGGATTCATTCGAGATAACTTAAAGCAGAACACGATCCTCTCTGCCAAGCTTTCGAACCTTTTAGATCCGTCTTACATTCGCCGATGTCTCCATTATCGCGAATTTGCTATCATTTACGTAGTGTTCGTATAAACTCAAAGGACAAATGCATCGCGCGTTAAGCTCATTCTCAAAATGACGTATATAGCGTGCACGACGACTCGTCGAGTGTCCAAGGATCTATCTCTGCCGCTACGTTGATCCTTTCTGAGTTTTAGTATCCCCCGCCTCGTAAGAATAAAGGCTGGCGTTGTCATTTCAAGAGTCAAATGA
Source organism: Ampulex compressa (assembly GCA_038496175.1). Lineage (NCBI taxonomy): Eukaryota > Metazoa > Arthropoda > Insecta > Hymenoptera > Ampulicidae > Ampulex > Ampulex compressa. The sequence continues at coordinate 129,592 of JBCFXI010000524.1, forward strand.
AAATGTGCGGATTCTCGATCTGCGTTGATAAAGAAGGGACGATAAATCAAAGAGTAAAGATCGGAGCACAACGGATTTTCAACGTTACAACCGGAATCTTAACATCGAGTTTCATGGAGTGAATCTGCGTCGCAAAAGTCGTGTCCTTCCATCATCGTACTCGATACGCGTACCGATACGCGTACTCCCAAATACTTCTCACGGTTAAAGTGACTGCGAAAAGGTGCCCGGCTGCTTGCATTTCGGTACTCTTTACCGCTATACAGAGGCACCAAGTGCCACAAAATCGCGTATGCCGGGCACTCGTGCGTGTGTAATTCTCTGATCTCGGTATTACGAACGGTCGATCTTCGGTCGTGATATCGTTAATGTCGTCGACAAAAGATTTGCCCTGGGAAAGAGTATTGTGAAAAAAATGTTGGGAGATACCACGTCACGAGGTTTCGACATTGAGTTCAGTCTCCGAATCGAAGGGTTTGATCGACGTAGAAACCCTTCGGCAACGACAAGTATACCGAAGGGCAAGGTAAATCCGTGAAAATAAAGAAACTATCTATACATTTGCGTAGTTCCGAATCGAACCGCCAGCATTTACGTGTACCCATCGAGCAGGTGCTTCCCGACACCCGCCAGTATCGTGACGGGCGACCCACTAATATCAAATAAATAACGAGTCGAATCACACGAGATAGTTTTGCGATGTGCAAATATAATTTACTCCTACATTTATTAATGCTAATAAGACCGTGTGTGTGTGCGTGCGCGCGCGCGTATGTGTGCGTGTGTGTGTGCGTGCGCGCGCGCGCGTGTCCCGTATTTCCATGCGATCGTGCGCCTTTGCCCGGCCACCTTTCACGCGTGCGGAATTGTGTAGCTTAAATTACCGTACGAATAGAAACAACGAGGATAATGTTACGATGTAACATTTTTGATTGTCTTTCTAGAAGAGGCTCGCCCAATCGCCTCGCCTCCCTGCGCGGCGAACCATAGTACGAATCTCTCTAGCGTGCGCGATATGGGCTACACGAAGAAATGTCTTTATATGCAGTACTTTCAGTCAAAAATATATCAGACCACGTCCGCGCCCCCTTCCAAATTTATGATTTCACCATATTACATCTCTAGGCCAAACAGATTTCACCCTCGTAATATCACTTTTTCTTTCTTTTCTTTTTCCCCTCCTTCAATACCCTCCCCGGTCGCGTAACGGCGCGTTACCGGATTACCCTACCGGTCGACCCATTCTTCCTCGATGCGAAGTGTTTTGGAACGGGATTAGAATTAGTTCGTCGATTAAGTAACGTCTTATGCATATAACAACAAGATTAAATATTAGCACTTAGGAAGATTACTCTTATTTAGAATCACGTACCCCTCTAATCATTCCGCGTATAGCTCAGGGGCATTTCATCGACGATGGAACAGAATCGAGGGTATTGAGACTGTCCTCGCGTTCGATATAAATGACATACATATACGTACATGTACATATACATATATACGTGTACATATGCATATATATATATATATATATATATATGTATATATGTATACATATGTATGCATATATATATATATGCACGCGCGCGCGCGTGTGTGTGTGTGTATACACATCATGGTCGGACGATACCAAATTAATGCAAGTGGAAAAATTTGACATTGTTCGTTCCATCACTCGCATACAAGTATGATTTTCGTAAAGACATTCAGGATGTAGCATTTCGCTTTGCTTCACTAATGTGCCAGGTTAAAAATTGAAACGTACATCACCCATCGAGACGCCATCGGCGCGGTAAAAGATTAGAAGTTAAGGTAATACAAACTTTACCCCGATCCACTATCCGATCTTTAGAGCTCTTAGACGTTAGACGATAAAATTGACATACAGACATACACACGCACACTGTAGTTTGTCGCGTATAGTTGAGACAGTGGTCATCGTACATCGTGTACCGAGGAGCTGCCCAGAGTCAGGTATCTTACTTGCGACGCGTATACCGTGAATCGATAGACGTCGTCGAGAGAGCCATCGGAGCGCGATACGAGTCCGTGCTTTTCACGCCTCTTCGCGATGGACGCGCGTCGCCTTCCGAGTATCGTACCTGGTGCCGGAAAGCTTAGCGCGCGGCAGAATAGGCAGCGCTTACTTCCGGCAACAACCGGATAATACGACGCGAGACGCGATCCTTCAAGGCTCTTTTTCTGCGACGATACAGTTCTCTCCCTTCCGAGGATCACCTGGCAAATCGACGTCCGAGTGCGCGTATTTTCGGTCAGGAGACTCGAGTTAAACGACGCTCCAACTTATTTCGAGTGGCCGTTCGTCTCAAGGCCTATCGGTATTGCTAAACTGACGAATCGCGTAAATCAATACGTATTTTCACTTAGCGATTCCGGCATGCTGGTTCCGCCTGACGGAGACAAAGGTAGCTCCCCGCTTTCGTATTTGCTGCACCTGCTGCTATACTCGGCTAGTAAGGCCGATTTCACCTGAAAGATCGATACCCAAGGGATATAAGGGAAGTTAACGCGTAGAAATAATCGAAAGATCGAGGAAATATCTCGGCACCTTAGCCTTTTCCTCTTCCAGTCTGAGTCGCACTTCCTCGTGCTGCCTTTCCAATTCCGCCCTCTTCTTTTCGTAGATTTTCGTCAATCGCGTGCACTCGTTCACTCCCTTTTCCACCGTCGACTTTGCCACTTCTCTCTTCATGCGGTCCAGCTCGGCTTTGTCCTTGTGTACCTTAGCCAGCTGCTTGACCTACAAGTACGCGTTACACAGTCCCACGCTCTCTCTTTGCCGCCTTCATTCCTTATATCGTATCATCCACCAGCCCTTCGACGAGCTAAGGAAACCTACTTCACCGTGTCTCGTCGCCTGAAGCTTTCGCATCACGTCCGCGGTTTCTCTCTCCAACAGAACTCGAAGCGTCTTCAGTTGGTTCGACTGCGAACTGCGCATCACTTTCTCCACCATCGCGAATACGCTCTCGTGATACTTTTCTTGAAGCTCGCGTTCTTGCTGCACGTGGGCCTTGCATACGGCCAACAAACGCTCGCTTTGACTTCTCGGCAAACCCCTGGGGGCCCCTTCCATGGCCTCGCGATGTTCCAGTTCGGAGCACTCGGAGGATTCCGCCAATGCCAGGGAGCTCAAGCCAACCTCGCTCGAAAAGCTGTGCAGACGTGTCATCATCAAAGGGGCGAAGGGGCCTAAGTATGCCTAGCACCATAGAAATACTCACATATTTCTGCTCGATAACCGTTTTACCAGCTTGTGACTCATGTAAAATTTCGATTTGTGCTTCTCGCCGTCCAAGGAGCCTTTCTGAGATTGCATCCTCATCTTTTCCTTCTCGTGCTTCTTCCGCAGCGATTCGAGTTTCTTCTCGAGTTCCATCTTCTTCTCCCGAACGACCTTGCTCTCCATAAGTTTCTCCAAGGATTCCGCAACGATGTCGTCGGTCACTGGGGGAAGGGAGACGGGCATTCTTAGTCCAGCAGCCTGCCTCCGCCCGAGGAGCGATCGTTCGATCGTTCGATCGTCCGCGTCTACTCACTGCTGCTCGCATTGACCGGGCTCTTATTCGCCGTCGTTTCGATAACTTGCACCAGGGCGGACGGTGCGCCTTCTTCGGCCTCTTGCGCCTCGGGAGTACCGATGCCGACGATGGACGGTCTGCCCTGCAAACTGCTCGACGCCGGCGAAAGCCCGGGTAATTCGCCGATGGATTGCAATCGCTTCGCCTTCACGACTTCCTCCTAAAACCACGGTCGAAGGTTTAACGCAAAGTTGCTTTTGACCCCACAGCCTCGCCTACGCGAGAAACTTACGGTTGGCTTTGAGGAGCTTGCTCCGTCACCAACTTTAATCTTATCCTAAAAATGTTAGTGGACGTTTAGTGGACGTGCGCGTTAGTGCCTTGCGACTCGATCGAGTCTACGCTCTTGTAGATTCTAACCGTTACCTCTACTTCGTCGGATATTTCTTCCAAGCAGTCCGTCAGGACGGACAGCTGTTTTTCTCGTTTTTCAACTTCGCTTTGGTACTTGATCGGATTTGCCAAAGCTTCCGCGAGCTCGCTCAATCCATCCGGTACGTAATCCTTAACGATGACGTGCAAGAACAGACTCGCCAATGGCAATGGCTGTCCACATTCCGTTCTAAGAGCAACGTGCCTGTATCCTGGGCATAAGCCAACTACGGGTAGCACTCTGTGACCTATTAAGCGTCCGGATTCTTCGTACGCCGCTATTCGGATGGAGGCAAGTTCGGGTAAAACCACCTGCATAGCGGATACGAAAGGAAGATCGATAAATCGATCGACCGCGATGTCAAAGCGGTTGGTTATCGGCGTAGAAATAAGTCGGAATAAATACCTTTTTGAAAACGAATGGTTCCTCGTCGAATACGGGATTGATTCCATTATTGGCAACGATTTTGCTGCGAAACTTCTTCCTGACCGTATCGGCTGGTAAACCGTACATATCTACCTCTACGTAAGTACCTACTCTCTTATCGGTTAAGAATTGAGCGGAGATTACGTGAATATGCACTGTCCCTGCTATAATACCATCGACGGTCGACTCTGCGAAAGGATCTAACCGACGATCCTTCCGTCTCATAAATTCTGGTTTTAAGAGGTATCCACAACGCTGATTGTACTCGAAGATACCCAAATTTAATTGCATGGCCAGGTCTAAAGGGAGAGACGTTTACAAGAATACCCTCTTCATTTTCGACACTGTAAACGTAACGAGCATGTTGCTTGCGACTTACCGAGAGTTTGATAATTTAATGCCACCAATTGGCATCCCGCGTTCCAAAAGACTTGCGGCATGAAATTACTCGAGTCGAACCTCGTCCCAGCGGGATACACTCTGGACAGCTGATGTTTATTGTAATTTACGAATTCTAGTGGTCTTTCCTTTAAAAGTGTCGTTGCTTGCTTCTCATCGAAGGATGACATTTCGTACATACGATTTTTTTCTACGGCGCAGAATGTGGTAACGTAAACGACAAAGATGCAAATCTTAAGGGAAACGTAATGCGAAGGAAAATGCGATCGCTCGGATGCGAGAACGATCGTTACGTACTTTCGGCCGATTCAAAGCTATTGAAGTGTACAGGTTGTACGTAGTTTACTAACGCTGAAATTTCTGCTCCTGCTTCCGTTTCCTTGGCCGTGGATGCTGCTTTGTCAGGCACGGTCACTTTGTCTCCCATTCTTAACTTAATGTCCTCTACGTTAGATTCGTCGTCCTCCGTACTCGAATCTTCTTCGTCGTCTGAAAAGGAAAATCGTCTACTAAAATTCAAACGTTTGCAATAATAAACGGACTGCCGACTTCTTATGGTAATCTTTAATAAAATGTAATCGCTACGTTACGAACCTTCATCCTCTTGCGCACTGTCTTTACTGCTTTGTCTTTGTTGCAGCAACGGAGGATGCGACAAGTCTCCATTTCCAATTTGTAATTCGATGCCACTGACAGCATCGTTCGTTTCATTTTGTGGAATGATATCCGGTGGTGGGCCATTTTCTCCGTCCGCAGACTGATTTATTATACTGTTATCTTCGCTCTCCTGCTGGCACTCACCCAACTCTGGTACTTCCATCTCTTGCTTTTTATGATGCTTTTTATGATGATGGTGATGATGTTTTTTCTTATTTTTGATTATTATTTTACGTTTTAACAAAGCTGGAGGTGGTAATTCTTGACCAGGTTCCAGCTAAGCGATAAAGCAATATCTCCGTTATGTTCCGCGTCTACGCGTTTTTTATTTTAACGGTAAAAATTATTTGCTACGTAATACCTTATGAGATTCCAATGGTGCGTCGAGTAGCATTTCTCCAAACAATTCCCTACAATACTGTGCAATCTTAGCCTGTTGCCTTGGATTACAATGGTTTTCAAAACTGAGAATGACTGGATAATCGGATGTTTTAAACGCACTTTCTGCGATTGCCTCTATTACATCTCTGGCATATATTTCAGGTACAAATGTGTATCTAAATACAATTATTTTTTCATTGTATTAAGACGACTTTAAGATCACGTCAAGGAGTATACGAGCCATAATGATATATTGACGTATTACCCATGGACGATAACCGGTTCATCGAACTTTCCATTCCAAAAATCTAATTCGACGCAACGGCACCCAGCGAGTAAACATTGTCGATAAATTTCTACAGAACTTTTACCGGTAAGCTGATGCCCTACACAAACGTATAAAATTAAGCATCTCTATATAATAATGTGAATACGTTAATAAGAAAGACATTAAAGAGCGTTACGTACCCGTTAAGTATGTATTGTGACTAGAGTTTATGAAGTAGTGAGCAAGCGGTTGATCCATATCGTCGGATAACTCAAATTTAGTTACTGCGACAATTGGATTATCCTCGCTCATTAAATACCTTAAGAAACCATCAAAGCTAAGCTGCCCTTTATTCGCATTACTTTTGTTTGGTTCATACTGATTGATTATATCCTTTGCCCTTGCTTCATTTGCATAAGGATATAATATTTCATTCAAACGTGGATCTCTTTGTGTTTTATTCAGAAAATCCACAAACTGCGTTATAGACATCATTCTTCGCTTTGTATTGCCCACAATTCCTTCGAAAACTTTTTCCACGTCAGACCGTTGGGTAAGAGATTTATAAAAATTGAAGAAATCTTCAAACTGAAATTTTTGCAACGATATCACGTCGCTCTGAAACACACATTCCCAAACACGTTTATTAGATTAATTTTATAAATCTATAAAAAAAAATTATTTTTGTGCCATTACTAGAAGAAAGTTGTACTTGCTAAAGCATGGTAAATTTCGCCCTCCAATACCATAATTAAAATTCAATACAAAATATAAATCTTGGCTTACCTTTCCAGATGGAAAACCCGATATATCGAGAGCTTTTTCAACCCGTTTACGGTCTTCCTTATTTTGTGCAAACATCCTTGTTATACTAGAAAGTACATAATGCAGTTTGTAAAAGTTTATCATACCGACAAACTCTCATATATTTATGATAATAATTACATTTGCGCTTAGTGCACACTTACTTCTTTACAGGAATTTTTCCAGCCTTATCGGCTGCAAGTGTTAACTTTGTGTGTGCTTTTTGTAAAAACATAATTGTGCTAGTATTCAACTGTGTTAAATTATACGCTAGTTGAAAAAGTTGTTCCGTCCAATGTTGTGCAATCTCTGCACGAGTTGTGCAAAAATTAATGAAAGTCATATTGACAAAATCAGACCCATAACATATCGTGACAGTCTTGTCTTCTAAAGAATCCTGAGAACCCATCGTAACGAGGGATTTCAGTTTTGGATCCTGTAAAGAGATTTATAATCGGTATGTTCGTAAAAAATCAATGTCACGAGAGAAAAGCCATTTGAGTCGGCCATACAAAAGATTCATATGCATTACATATATCCGATAAGTACAAAGAGGAACGGCGAATGAAAGAAGGCATATGAATATCGCTTATGTATTGAAGTGACACGGAGCGAACCAGGAAAATGTCTTTTATGCACAGCTTATTGATTTATGAGAAACTGGAGCAGATAAGTCCACTGCGTGTTTCTACGTAGTTACAATTATATCCGGCGTATACAAAAGCAGGTGTGACCGAGAAAAAATAAACTGTATAGGAGGCACAAAGCAGGTAATGTTCTATTTATAATCCTGTCAATAATTATTGTGTAGCGGTGCGATATATTGGCAATACTATGCAGAGGCAGAATATAAATATAGAAAATTCCCTTCATCCATTAACAACGATTATTATTTTAGTAGAAGCAGAGAATGACGAACAAAAGGCTACGCATCGTTAATCGAAGTGCAACACGTTTATCGGGGTAAGTTTGTTTCGATCCTAAACATAAAATCTCGTAGTCTCACCTTGGGTATTTTAGCGTGTTTTCCTGTTCTCGTGTCACGTATTATGGCTATATCCAAAATTTCCATCTCATTGTTTTGATCCACCCAATGTAGATAAAACCCATATTTATCTACTCTCAAAGTTACCGGCGTCGCAACTCCGCAGTCCTGAAAGAAGGTATCACGATATACGCTCATACTTGTACATACGCAAATGGCAACTAACGAAATCCTTTCAAATAATACTCGTACATGCATAACGCGCCGTAAAACGAAATACAAGCTAGACCAACCTCGTCCCATTTGACAAATTTTTCTCCATCCTGTAGCTGCCGAGATACTTCGACGGGCTTAGTTTGCATAGGGGTAACCACCGTTTTGTTGCCCGCCATTCTGTCTCAGGAATATGGAGGACGTACGTGCCTGCAGACTAATTATTCTTTAGCACAAAGGCAACAACTAGGCGATTAACAACACCGATGGAAGTAAGAGCGGTGCAGTGGAAATCGATAAATTACACAACGCTGCCAGTGCCAAGATCGGCGAGGACGACGGCGAGGGGAGCGATAACAACCGTGGTTGTAGCGGAGAGGAGGACCGCGACGATGATAATAAAATCAAAGAGAACGTCGGCCGCAGAGGCAACAACGATGGCAAGGGCAAAGGCAAGGGCGAGGACGTGGGCGAGGGCGAGGGCGAGGGCGAGGGCGAGGACGAGGACGAGGACGAGGACGACGGCGAGGACGAGGACGAGGACGACGGCAAGGGCAAAGACGAAGACCGGGACGAGGACAAGGGCGACGGTAGCGGTAACAGCGGCGGTAGCGTGGGTGACGGCAGCTGCAGCGAAAACGGCGGCGACGGCGACGGCGGCGGCGGCGGCGGCGACAGCGACGACGACAGCGGCGGCAGCGGCGGCGGCGGCGGCGACGACGACGGCGACGACGACGACGACGACGACGACGACGGCGACGACGTCGACGTAAGCCTCATCGAGATCCTTTGAAGCATTAGGCACACCTTTTGAACGAGCCCAGCCCGACGGGTTCCGTCTTTTAATGGGACGTCGGAAAAAGTGCGAGCGGGCCTCGACGACGACGCGGCCCCCCTCGTCACCGCGGTCGCCGTCGCCGGCGCAAAAGTGCGAGGATTATCGTTCTACGCGTATCGAATATGGAAAGAGAGATTTTTGAGCGAACATCGAGAATGTCGAGCCCAATATCGGTCCAGTGGGGCTCGAGGACCGAGGGAAACTCAATTTGGCGAAAGCGCGCTAGAGTACCAAAGTCTCGATCAAAGAGAAACTGGTAACACAAGGACGGATTGATAACACGCGGGAAACGATCTCACAGGTATAATGTATGTCGTGCATCACCAAAGGATTCGGGCTTGGCAAGCAGTGCCGCACTCACCTCGTCCACAAGACATCGTTCCGCGCGCCCTAGTACAGACGATATGAGTACCTTCCGAGGTCCATCCTGCGCGTCGCCAGAAGGCGCCCGCTTCGTCCACAACCACGCGCCTATTGCGCGCTCGTTCGTTTTAATACCCGCCCAGGCTTCGCTCGCGAACCACCTCGGGTTTTCCTGCGATATCTTCCTGCTGTCTTCCTTCCAGAACTTTCATTATTTTCGATCGTCGCCCGCATTCTCGTACGCTGCTTCTCCTTCCCGCCTGATTTATTATGAACCTCCGCACTCGCTACTTTTCGACTCTCCACGCTTTATCTAATGACATTATCGTCGCGACGAGATTATGGTCCTGCGCGCGTTACTTATTACCATGCGCTTCTCGCCGGCATTGTCGTCCGAGAGAATGCTCGGATATGGGCATTCGTGCCAGAAATACTGGTGACGCGTTGTAAGGTTCGGAACGATAGGATTTAAGGAATTTTAAGTTTAAAAGGCAATTTGTACGATTCAAATATTACTATTACTCTTATACTTAATTATAATCCTCGTTACGCTTCTGAGATATATTTGTATCTTCGCGACTAGAAAATTAAGACGTGTTGCGCACATTCGCCTTGTATGGGTATTACGTACAATCGCATTTTCATCCGTATATTACATCTTGTAAAGTAGCGTAAAAATATAACTTAAAATGGATATGCGTAATTCGCACTGAGCAGATGCAAAACGCGATTTGGAGATCCTCGAAAAGTAAAAAATTGGGAACGACTTCCATTTTCATTCTCGTTTTTTACAGTTTACGGAGCCCCATTTTCCGTAAATATCGTATAGAAAGATTCGCAACGTTTAAATTAGACGAATACGTAAAAAACGATATATATTTAAATTATCTTCTTTCTGTCTTTTTACGCTTGCATCACATCTTCGTCGTTTCTATTGATGGGGTCACCCTTCAGAAGAGCGATGATCATGCTGAAATGATAAGAAAAGATAATCGTCGCTTGTTTAACGTGCGCGATGTAAATCGTTTTTAAAGAATTATACCCACCAATAAAGATAGATGAAGAAGAATAAAAGATAATATCCAAGGTAAATCATACACTCCCGGATATGCCTCTTTAGTTGTCCCCTATTGTGAATCTCGGTAGGATCGTAAACTCCCATATTTCCGTGAGGAACGCCTCTGAACTCGTAAAACAGCCAGACCGTCATTGGCACGTTTACCAAAGTTAACATCAATTGTCCATGTATCAATAGTAGAAATACTAAAAATGTATGCACTACCAGTTTTGGTAGGACCCACTGTAAAATGAAGTAAAGCATGTACCTCCACTGCGCTGTACGTACTCTAATTTACTTGAGCGTGCGTACAGAGAGTATTCGATAATCTTACCGTATTCAACCTTGAACAACATTGTTGAGCATTTAAATAGTCGCATTCCAAATCCGACAGTACAATCACCTATTTGGAGAAATGAAGGAAAATTGTTGTGCGTATGTAATTAAATAAAAAGCGATAAAAGGCAAAGGCATGGGCCAATAAGAAAAGTTGCGGTTGAAATTAGCGCCGACAGCGTTGGGTTAGGAACCAGTAGATGCTAGAAAAATCCCTAGAGAAGCCTCCGAGTATACTATCCGCGCGTGCATAAATCAAGTTTTACAGGAAACACCGATGTAGAGTGACGGATAGGATACATATGTAGAAAAAGGATACAAAATATACCAAAAGAAAGAGTACGTAACCGGTGTCGATCAAGGCGATCGCAAACAACAGTGGTTCGGGTATGAAGCTCATAGTGCTAGTGTATCAATATCGATTTACTGTAAATTGCACCGGGACTGATATTGAAATAACGATATCCGTCCTCTTATTAAACTTATTCACACAGCGCCGGCCACCGCAAAAATACCTCAACAAATCGAACGTAAAGCACTGACTGTCAAAATCAAGAAAACCAGCACGTCGTGATGTTACCAACCGCGCCGTGCAAAACTGTAATGCAATATCTACTAGAGGATCGAGGAAATATTCCTAGGTCTTGGCAATTGCAACTCTAACAAAAAAGTAGCAAAATCTTATTATCCAGACTTTTCGGATTTGAGCAATTTACTCTTCTTAATTTGGAAGAATGTATGGAAATATACGCGATTCGTGCACTTTGTAAATACGTAATACAGAAGGTGCATAAATGTATATAATATTATGCCGCCTGACCCTCTATACTATTTTCTCTACTGTTCCAAATGCAATGTCACCCAAAGCACTGTAAACTATATGTTTTGCAGTTGCCAAATAAAACATTTCCAAAGGAAAAATGTTTCGCGATGCTCCAAAAATGATCGTGGAGGATGCGCAAGCACCCTCTGCTCATTATCTTATAAATATTCGAATGGAAGATCTGTTGGAAAAATTGAAACTATTAAACTACGACGAGGAATTTGTACAGGAGCTCAAAATGAAAACAGTTAATCGGTAAAATAAATATTAAGATATTAAAAGATAATTAAATAAATATTGAGAAATAAATAGAAATATGTTTCTATTTCTACAGGCATTACTTCGTAACCCCGACGAATCCCGGAGAACAGTTTTACGCTTTCACGTCCTTAGCTGCATGGTTAATTCGGAAAACCGGTAGAAATTTTGAACCACCTCAGGAATCCGACGATCCTAATTCTACTATAGGTTTAATTTTGGACTGGCTGAGGGATATTAATATACCGGTAGAGTTTCCACCAAACAAACTGAAACAAGGCAATGGCGAACATGCTATATATGTCTTGGATAATTTGGCGGACGAAGCGTTAAAGATGCAAAAATTTAAATGGAGAAGGTAATTTTTATCTAATATTTCTATTGCAAAATCAACGATAAACGTCGATACGTATTGTGTGCAGGGTGGAAATACCAGATGACGAACCACCCTCGGAACCAGATATCGAGGAAGATGATGCAGAACTGATATTAGAAAAAGTAGAAGAAGAAATGATGGCAGAGGACGACGACGAAGACGAAGATGTTCTGCGCGTGGATGACATTACAAAACTATACGCGCACAATACGGTGAGCGCCCGTGCAGAAGTACGACGGTGATATTATTTGTAAGGCAGTGCTAACAAAATATTTTTAGAACGACACTCAGAAGCCCGATCATATCTTGGAGTCTAAAACGAACAGAGAAGAATGGCAACTAGAGTTAGAAAAGGTTTTACCACAGCTAAAAGTAACTATTAAGACGGGTAATATATGAAATCATAATAGTAGAACATTACGAATAACTTTTATCTTATACGAGATCGTGGATAGTAAAATTATATACATTTACGGTAGATTCGAGAGATTGGAGGGCGCATCTGGATCAAATGAAACAATTTCGAACAAATATTTCTACAAGCTTCGGCGGGACCAAAAGCCAATTGGACAAATTGCATTTAGATATTGGGAATACTTTGGATAAAATTAAAACGAGAGAATCGTATTTGAACAGGCATCTTGAACCCATTTTAAACGAGTATAGAACACTTCAGGTAGGTAATATATATTTCGAGAACAGACATTTGAAACGTGTTAAAATACTAAAAAACTTAATCGACATTAGGAAAGTTCGTCGAAAGTGAAGGAACAATACAGAAATGTAAGCGGTGGCGTGACGGAAAGAACAAGAACTCTCAACAAATTAACCGAGGATTTGGAACAAGTGAAGAGAGAAATGGACGAAAGAGGATCTAGTATGACCGACGGAAGTAAGCGTGATCCGTCGATCGCTCTCGAGCGCGCGTACGCACCGGTCGGCATATATCTATATAAGCAAAACATTTTATTTACAGCTCCACTTATAAATATCAAAAAGACTATCACGAAAATGAAGAGCGAGATTTCCGAAATGAATATTCGAATCGGAATATTGGAGTACAGTTTAATGTGCTCAAGAGTGCGGGATCGTACGCAATTACAGGAAGACATGAATAATGCCAATAGTATAGTAATAGTATGAGTTGTATACAGTATTTATTTATTTTTACTAACCAGTTATAATTATTTATCGTGTACGAGTAATAAAACATTCGACCGGCAGTTGTAATCAGTAATCCACCCCCTATGCCACTGCCAGCGTTACTCTTGCACCTTTGAGATTATCGCTGTATCAAGCACTATTTATAACCGAATAGTTTTATTTCGAGCATTCGATGAAATGCGCGATTAAAAATACAAATAGGGTTGCGTCTCTCATCGACCGATTTTCATTATAATCAACGATACATTACTATTAACCCTAAGTTAATATTTCTCATATCTTTATTCGTTATCGTTATCTTTAACCAATTACTTATTCATAACACGGTTCCCCAAGAGAAAAAAAAATCTAATCGTCATCGATAGGTTCGGTCTGTGCGAGCGTAGACTCGATTACAATCGCAACACAATGAACAACTTAAAGGAGTAAAAAGACGACAAGATCGGTAAGATCGTTAAATCAGATCTTACAACTCTCGACCTAGATTTCGGCACATCAGCATTCTAATTCAAGATGCATATCTCTCACGGAGGCCCTAATGACGCGACGTCATTAAGAGAAGGTGTGCTAGGTTTCGAGGATACACTCGAGGAAGCTCGGGTTTTTTATTATCCTGGTTAGTTACGTCCGGCTGCCAGCCGTGTAACTCGTTTCTGTACGCTACACAGTGCCATTTATGGAGATTTAATAATGACTCAGCTCGTTGCGCATACTCACGTATAATCGCGAGCAAATTTCGATCGTATCGTAAGGAATATTGGTAAAGCACCGAACAATATGAATAACCATTGTACATCGACATACAATGACGCGTTCTCGACGCGAACACCGGATGATCGGCCTTGAGATTTCCTTTAAATCGCTTTTTCGAAACGTCCCCGTGGAAAGCGTATGCCGAGCTGGGAAAAAATAACGGAGGCCCTGGGAAAGAAGAATAAAAAGTGGAAAGCGCCGCCTCCCCTCATAATTTCCGCTCATCGGCGATTTATAATTAAACGACCTTAGAGGAGTATCGGAGGAATGCTCGGTGAAATCGGTGATGGTGGATTTCCTTCTTCCTCGATTTGACGGTGAGCGAAATAAAGCGGGCAGCGGGTAGGCTGGTCCCTACTCTTCTTCCTAAACCGGCCTCGCTTTGCGTCGCGCGAATCCATCGGATGAACTTTCGCGCAGGCCAGTACCGTGCGATCCCGCATACTCGCTATTTTACACAGTGAATTACCCTCCTCTGCATCCTGGCGCCGGTTAAACCCGGCCAATGAATATTTCACGGAAAGAAAATGCTGCAGTTTTGAAGCAAGCCGCGAGGCATCTTGCTTAAGCTCCGATAAGTTCGTAAGTTAAACAAATTCCCGTCAGAGTGCGAATAGAGATCTCGATTAATCTTTATCCAGGCGATCGAGGTAAATCCACTCCGATCTCGTATCGATCCACGTGCGGGCCTCTTCGAGCTCCTTGCACCAGCGAAACACTCGACGACCGCCTATTACTATACCGACAAAATTGATTTCATACGGTCATTTTTATTCTCGCATCGATGCCGTTCGAGCTGACGTGACTTTTTCGTGCTATGGACGGGGAAAAGCGGTGAAATCGGTTTCTCTTTAGTCTCGCATCGAGAGAGCGATACGGCGCGCTATTGACGTACGGGTCGTTGGCCAGGCGTCGATCTCTAGAACGATAAAATACGCCCATTTACTTTACTTTACAATTAATGCGGAAACGAATGCTTTGCACTACGTTTTTCGGGAGTTCGTAGAAATCGTCCTTCTCTTATATCAGCATTTTTTGTCTTGCCGATCGTCGGGAGGCTTATAAGAGAAAAAATGCGCACCGAAGACCGCCCAGAATAACATTTCTGATTATTGTCCCGGCATTCCCGAGTGTTTTCGTAAAGTTACGATAACGCGCGAACGATGCTTACGAATGCTTCCTACTCGGCTGCAGCATTGTTGCACGCCTCGTTATGCCCGATGAGCGATATTCGAATGGTCAAAGGCGCAACTCCGTCGAACGGCCGCCTGAATCATTTTGATCGGGCGTCGCGCGCGCAGACGGATACGCTATGCGATTATCTGCGACTCGCTATTTGTCATCGATCTACCCTTGAACGTTGCATGATCTTGGACTTTGCGCTACATACGATAATGCCAATATTATTCTTTCCTCCCGCGTATATTCGCCTTTCGCCTTTTGCACTCGACTATCTTTTTGAAAAACTCCTTTTGGTCGCTTGCACGCAATATATTTTGTACGAGTTCAACCAAAATGTTTGATGAATGTCGATAATTTATCGGCACACAATTCGGTATATTGATAACAATTTGGTGCGTAGATGTGATGTAAATAACACAGAGTTGTTTGACGGTAAAATGTGTACGAGTTGCCTACGGAAAAACGTCCGAGCTAATGCGAGCCGGTTTAGCTTTATGAAAGAGTTATTAAAGTACCTCATTATTCATGAGTGCCCGGGAAAGAATCCTTCAGAATTTACGTCTGCGCCGTCCATTTTTAAATTTACGGTTAAACGATAGTACGTGGTGGTGGTGGTGGTGGGCAATTTTTGTCACCTCCGACCTACAAGAAAATTTCACGCCTGTATTGCGATTTTAATGAGAAACGATTATAAACGGATATTTCTGTGGCAAAAAGAATCGCCGATCGCTGCGAATTAAACAAAATCTTTTATCATCGCCGTGATCGAAATCGCGGATGGAGGCTTTATCGTGCGATAAAAGTAAGGCTATTTACCCTTGAGCATATCGTCCGATTTTGTTGGATTTTGAAAGCCGACTTTGAGTCCGATAATGCAGAATTCACACGTCGATCCGCCATAGCGCGGTACGGAACGGTAATAGATATACGTGCATGTAAATATCATTGTATATACAAATTAACATTGAAAATAGTGAAGGTATATGTGACGTGCCAAAATTTTAACGCGACTCGACGGACACAATTTTCTACGCAAAGATCAACGGTTTTGGATATACGAGTGACGGAGAAAAAAAAACCTGGTCGTCGAACGATGGCAAAGGAAGAAAGTTAAATTTCGTTAACGTTGCTGTGCAAAGTTCTTTTTTACATCGCGAGATTATTCGATAAAATAATTCGACGTTAATATCTGCTCTATCGGCCGTACCGCGATAAACGAGGCGTTGGGCATCATGCGCGAAAATCAAGTGGCGCATTCCTCCAACTACAATACAAAGTATATTTCGGAGAAGAAAAATGAAACTCGGTAAGGACACGCATTAAGAGAACATTATTTGTCGCTAATTAAATCCGCGCGAGATATTAAAATTAATTGAAACCAAGGGCCAAGAAAACATCTTAAAAAAAGAGAGAGGACAAGGAGAATATGACCGTAGATCAATATAATCGACTAAGCGATGTAAGAAAAACGTGGAGAAAATAAAACGATACACCGTTACAAAGTGGAGCAATGTCCGTAATCAATTTCCAACGGGTTATTCGGAATGTTTCTGCAGTTAGAAGTTTGAGAGCGTATGTAGACGCGGAATCATTAATGTTCTCCTGGACCGCTAAAGAGAAGCAAGAAGAAGCTGGAATACGACCGTGGAGGTACCAAGCGGCAGGGACTGGTTGGATCTGATTTATCGACTCTACGACGATCGACGTGCGTGCGATTTGTAAGCCGCGCGGAAACTCACGATTATGGCCGGCTTAATACGCATCGATATATTTAGTCGCATTATTCATAATGACAGGCAAATATAATATTATGGAATTTACTATAGATTATAGCGAGTATGAGAAGATGGAAAAGGAAGGTATTAGCTATAGACGTTGAAAAAAAAGCCTTCAGGGAGAAACTTTTGCATCCGAGTTGTTTCGTATGTTTTTGTAGCATTAATCGTTTCGCCAATCGTTCAAACGCAAAATCATTTTGGTCGTACATTTTTTCACACCTATCGTAACATTGTACCCGAATATTTCACACCATCGGATAACGTATGGGTATAGAAGGTTGAGAGAAAAAAATGCGTATTCCAAACAACTTTAAATTTATTGGTAATTAATCTGTAAAGTTCGACCGTCGGCATTAGAAGCGTGTTAATCGCAAATATTTTTGTTTTCCTTTGGGGAACTTGCAATATGTCTGCGGAAGAAACTTATTTCGTACAAATTACTCGTGCTTAAACATTGGGAGTGGTTTTTAACGTACGGAGACTTCTCTCCAAGGTTATTCAACTCGGGGAAAGGTGAAATCGGATTGTATTTGGGTACCCGGGATTAAGAAGATACAACCGTGTTTTGGAAGGAGCTCTGAATTTATCGCGTAGTAATTGTCAACTCTATATATTGGGTTGTTCGGAAAGTAATTTCGTTTTTTCCCGTCAGAGGACTTAATTACGTTTTTTCGAAACCAACTTCACACTTAAGCCGCATAACCATTATATGTCTTGAGAGCT